>CANUEP010236738.1:0-43936 GCA_947857235.1 Jatropha podagrica
CCTAGGACATTCTTAATCTAACTAGGATTACGTAACGGTTATAGACAAGGAAACCTGAATCATTATCCTAATCAAATAAGGATTACTAGTTAGATTAAGAATGTAAATACGTAATCCTAATCAAATAAGGATTACTAATATTGGCATCCCAAATTTAAAAATGAGCCACGATTTTAAATAAAATAATATATATATGTGGGTCCCACTAATAATCCTTAAGTCAACTTAACCCTAATAACTATAAAATGCACCATTTTATGGACCAAGTAAAAAAATTTATCTCTCAAACCATCAAGCTACCACTATTACTGTTGCAATCTATTTCTTGATGTGAAATATTGAAAATAGAGAACAAAGTAAAGGCAATCATTAATTATACTCTATTTTCAATTTTAATTTTGTCAAAATTCACACACCAACTACGGTGCCTACCATACTCCAAATCCAAAAAGTTTCAACGAAACCCAAATTCATCAAGAAAATTTTAAACTACTGCAAAGTTAATTAATTGAACTTTAAAGTATTATTGTTTATTCCTTAACGCATGAAACTAAAGCAGTCTATAACATCATATTCGACAAAAACCTAAGAGAAGCCACTGTCTTGGCATCCTCATATTAGTTACGAGCTTCTGCATCTCAGTCCTAAGCTATTGAGTATGGAGTTCATTGACCCATCACTCTCTTCAATATAATCCATATTCATAAATCCTAGAGAGAGAAAAAGGATTTTACAAATTGACTCCTATTCAATACAAATCGCAGAATTGAAATTAGCAAAATAAATTCAAAGAAAGAGAAAAGTATTCGAGCGAAATACAGAGCTAAAAAAAAAAGAGATCGGTGTTTTTGAGGGAGAGAGTGTTTTGTTTGTTAAGCATCAATCTATTTTAGGAGCAATTGAATGTCAAGGTTCTGTTATTAAAACGGTTCATGTTAGTGTCTTAGGTTAAGTTAACTAAAGGCTAATTAGTAGTACTCCAATATATATATATATATTATTTTATGCAAAATTTTAGGTTACTGTTGAATTTAGGGTGTCAATATATCTAAATTTAAAAATTAAAGTGCTTGGAGTACAAAAGTTAAAATAGAGTGATTTTACAACTAGTCGCAAAGTTCAAGGTAATTTAATAGTTTAAGCCAATAATAAATTACAAGTAATCATTTTAATGGGTATGTTTAATGAGTAATAATGTGCAACGCACATTCTTGGATCCTAGTAAATTTAGAAACTTCCTAAATATTTTAAAATATCTAAAAAAATAATAACAAACAAATAAAATGGGACAAAGGGAGTACTCAAGTTGATTGAATTGGTTGAGTGCTCACCCGTAGCAATTTTTAGTATAAGCACTTTTCCAAAAGAGAGCAAGTTGCATGATGCCAATTTTTATAATAGCACAAATTGAGGCATAAACCCATTTACATTGTCTTTTCTCCATTTAATTCTTCATATGGTTTTGAAAATATATTTAAATATTGTAACATGGCAAGTTACTTTAAAATCTAGTTATTGTTCATTAAAAAAAAAGTGATACACTATTAAAAATTCGCCATTTTGCAATCGTCATATCAATCGAAAAATAAAAGAAATCGGTCACAATTTCAATTTTGTGACCGATTTGCGACAGAACAATAATAGTAGGGAAAACAGTCGTTGTAAAAAATTTTACGACGGATATACACATTGGTTGTAAATTTGCGACAATAATAACGATCGCAAATGGCATTAAATTCAATGGCAAATCGATTGCAATTTTTTCCGCCTAATAATTTGTAGCAAATTGTAATTTGTTGTTGCAAATCGGTCGTAATATTTTCCTGCGTAGTTTGAAAATTGGTGGCAATTCTGTCGCAATGTTATTATTCAAATTTCATTTTTTATCGCAAATCGATCTCAAAGTGGTCGCAAAATTTTTTGTTGTCGCAAACATTTTATATAACCGGTGGAAAATAATACACACACACACACACAAACATACAAACATCATCATTCCATCAACGTATTAAGTTGTAAAAAGTGAAAGCAAAATAAATGAAAATAAAAATTTGAAATGGTCCAAAGTCAAATCTATAATGTCGGACTGATGAAGTAGCTACAGGATCTTGTGTAGTGTCTGGAGGAGTGACCAATGTATATGTAATATTAGCTACAATATCTGGAGGAGGAATGAAAGATGGCATTTGAGGCCTAATAGTAGCTTGCACTGGTGGATTTGGAATAGTCGGAGGATCAGAGGAAGTAATAATCGTCTACGGACCAGATATCTACATCACCAGTGCTCTAAGCTCTACGATCTGTCTCTCCTGGTCATTAACACGAGCTCTCAACGCACTAATGTCCTCGGCACTATGCTCGGGAGGTGGTCGTGATGGTAGAGCACCAACAACGCTTGAAGCCGAGCTGCAGTAGTACTGTGATGCCTAGGAGCCGATGCCGTACGCCTTACTTTGCTAATTTTATTTTAACATGTCATCAAATCCAATTGGCAAATGTACTTCTGAAAGCAATTTATGAGAGAGTTCAAAAATACTTTAATTAAATTTATTATTCAAAAGTGCACAAGAGAGAGACTAGAAGCTATAAAGTAATGGTAGCTATAAAGTAATCTGACATTCAACAACAGATTATGGCATTCAATTACACTGCAACTTAGTAAGATCAAGCAACTATAAATGGTAGAAACTGAAAATTCAACAATCTAAAGAGGTGGATTTGAGGAATCAAAACAAGCAACAAAAAATGAAATACGCTAGAATCGTTTAGGAATCAAACAACAAAATGAAAAATAAAAAATAAAAACAAAACCTACCTATAAAAAAAATCATGGAACAAATCGCATTTCACACAAGAAATGAAATAGGAAACACAAACCTAATCATATTTTGTTGAAATTATATGGACTTATATTTGTACCTTAAATATAACATAAGGTTAATATAATTTTATGTCATGCACATACTATCATTTAATTGGCTTGGCCCAACATTAAAGTGATCTAATTTGGTTAAGTTTAATTATGGGCATATTTAAGTTATAAAGTATGGGTTAATATGTGTAGATACTCTAATGTAATTTATAATTTTATGATGGGCAAAATTGGAAATAAGGACATTAGGGTTATGGTCCCTAAATTGTGTGTATGGATCTTCTTATATAAACCCATCTATATGAGGAAAAAAAAAAAACATACGCCACAATTTGGAAGACCTAACCACAAGATCAAGAGCTAACGATTTGGGTTTTCCAATGGATTTAGGTACTCTTCCGCATCCAGTTTAATTTATTAATTCTTGATGATTTAGCATGATTAATATATTGATGATGGTGCTCATCAAATAAGTTTGGACCTTAACAAGTGGTGTTAGAGCCACTCATATTGAATCATTGAGATATATGAAATTCAGTATTTTATTTTGGATCTGCCGATATTACTTATAGCAAATTTGGTTTTCGTTAATTCTTATTATTTGCGTCTTGCTGGAGTAAATCATTGAGATTGATGATTTGCGGAGCTTGTTTTATTCGTGGTTGAATAAAAATGCTTTTGTGATTAATTGAGTTATGTCCACCTTTACTTTCCTGATCTATGTGTATGTATATTGAAATATTGATTTCAATTGAGATCATATTCTATTGTTTTTGTAATGATGTGTTGGTTGCCACTAGATTAGGCAAATCTCAGTTCCTGGATTGTATTTTTGTTTTATTAAAAAACAAAAGTAAGTGGATATTGATTGCCTCGGCAATCACGAATGGACTAAGGAATAATTTTTTTTCATTGCAGAGATTATGAGTATATATACACATAAAATAGAATTTGGTATATTATGAATATATATCACTCTTTTGTATTTGGGTATTGATAAAATATTTATCAATTTAGTTTTGGACTTTGGAAATTTTAGATTTAAATAATGAAAAGTTTGTATATATATATATATATATATATTTTTTTTTTTGACATAAATAGATAAATACAATAAGGCTCACCAAAGTGAACTTAGTGAAGATTAATTTATTTCAAAAAATATATAAAGAATTTAAGTGTGTGTGACCCATGTGAATATAAATTGGCCCAAAGGAAAGTTTATATTCAACATAATCACATATACTCTTGTGGTGATAAATATGTGATAATTATTTGGTTTTACATGTGAATAATAAATCAACCCAAAGGAGGATATATTATTTGATATGTTATTTTATCATCAATATTTGATTGCTACATCAAGATATCACTTGCAAGTTAATATTTTGTCCAAAGATGAGATATTAATGGAGCGCCCAGTATTTTACCATTATTTAAAGTGGTTATTCAACTTCGGTTATACTTTGGAAATATGTGAGTGTATTGATTACTTGTTTTGTTCTGTTTTGGATTCAGTTAATGCTACCGCAACTAACATTTCTGTCAACATTAATTCAGTTCCTATGTTAAATGGCATAAATTTTAAGGCATGGCAAGAGAGTGTTCTCATCACTCTTAGAGTCATGGATCTAGACTATGCGTTAAGGGTTCAGAAACCCGCTGATCTTGTAGATAAGAGTACCTTTGAGGAAAAGAGGGAGATGGAAAAGTGGGAAAGATCTAATCGCATAAGTCTTATGATTATTAAGCGTGTTGTTCCAGAAGCTTTCAGGGGCACTATGTCTGATCAAGCGGATATTGCTAAGGGTTTCCTTGCGGATATAGGGAAAAGGTTTGCTAAGAATAAAAGGCTGAAGCAAGTACAATCTTAGCAAAACTTATCTCTATGAGATATACAGGAAAAGGAAACATAAGGGAGTATATTATGGAAATGTCTCATCTTGCTTCAAAGTTGAAAGCACTTAACTTGACCTTATCTGAGGACTTTTTAGTGCATTTGGTTTTGATATCTCATTTTGCTTCACATGACCTAGTCTTAAGAGAGGGTTCCAAGAGCTCATTTAGCATCCACTTCCAAGGACAAAAGGAAAGACAATAAAAGAAAGAAAGATAAGGAAGTTGCAGAAGTACCACAAAAGAAACAGAATAAGGAACAAAATGAGATACCTTGTTTCTTCTGTGATACTCTAGGTCATGTGAAGAAGCATTGTACCAATTATCATGCATGGCGCATAAAAAGGGGTAAGCTTCTTAATTTTATTTGTTCAGAGGTTAATTTGACTTCAGTACCTAGACACACATGGTGGATAGATTCTGGTGCAACAACTCACATCAGTGTGTCTATGCAAGGTTGCCTGAGTTACCGAAAGCCTAGTGATTTTGAAAGATACATCTACGTTGGCGACGAAAAGGAAATTGAAGTTGAAGCAATTGGGACATTTAGATTATTATTAAAAATAAGATTTTATTCAGACTTGAAAGAGACTTTTGTTGTACCATCTTTTAGACAGAATTTGGTTTCTGTTTCTGTTTTGGACAAATTAGGTTATTGTTGTTCATTTAGAAATGGAAAATATAATCTCTTTCAAAATTCGGATTTCATTGGTTCTGGTTCTTTGTCTGCCAATTGCTTCATTTCATGAATCTTTTTCTATTAGTACAATAGGCATAAAGCGCAAATTAACCAATGAGAATTCAGCTGCGTTATGGCATAAGAGATTGGGTCATATCTCTAAAAAGAGACTTGAGAGACTTGTGTCTGACAGTATTCTTGATCCCTTTGATTTTGCAGATTTTGATATGTGTGTAAACTGTATCAAGGGAAAACAAACAAATGTGAAGAGATTTGGTGCCAACAGGAAATCAGACGTCTTAGAACTTATACACACAGATATTTGTGGTCCATTGCCTAAGGCTTCTTAGAATGGACAACAATATTTCATTTAGTTCATAGACGATTATACTCGATTTGGCTACCTTTATCTCTTACATGGGAAATAGCAATCCCTAGACATGTTCAAAAGCTATAAGGCTGAAGTTGAGAACCAACTCAACAAAAGGATTAAAAGCATCAGATTTGACCATGGTGGTGAATACTATGGTAGATATGATGGTTTAGGTGAACAATGTCCAGGCCCATTTGCGAAATTCCTAGAGGAATGTGGTATCGTCCCCACAGTACACCATGCCAGGTTCACCCACTATGAATGGTGTAGCTGAACGATGAAATAGAATGCTTAAAGATATGGTAAGGAGTATGATTAGTCATTCTACCTTGCCAGAATCACTCTGGGGAGAGGCATTAAAGATTGTAGCTTATATACTCAACAGAGTTCCAATTAAGGCAACTGTAAAAACTCCATATGAGCTTTGGACAGGTGAAAAGCCTAGTCTTAAGCATTTGCATATTTGGGGATGTACAACTGAGGCAAGGCCTTATAGGCCAAATGAAAAGAAACTAGATTCCAGAACTGTCAGTTGTTACTTTATTGGATACTCTAAAAGATCCAGGGGTTACAAATTTTATGATCCCACAACTAAGACTATATTTGAGACAGAAATGCCTGATTTTTTGAGGATGTTGAGTTTTTCGGGGGAGAAAGGGCTAAGGATTTTGACTTTGAGGAGGAATATGTAAATATTCCTTTAATTGCTCTTGACAATAATTAGGAATAGTTTACCATACCTGATAATCAAGAATAACTCACCATACCTGATACTGTTCAAGATGCAATTCCAAACAATGTCATTGTATCTCCCACTCAAGTTCAAGAAATTGTTCCAGAAGAACAAACTCAACAACCTCAAGAAACATTACCATTAAAGAGATCCACTAGAGAGAGAAGAAACGCAATACTAGATGATTATATTGTATTTCTCCAAGAACATGAGGTTGACATTGGAGTGATGGAAGATGATCCAATCAACTT
Source organism: Jatropha podagrica (assembly GCA_947857235.1). Classification (NCBI taxonomy): domain Eukaryota; kingdom Viridiplantae; phylum Streptophyta; class Magnoliopsida; order Malpighiales; family Euphorbiaceae; genus Jatropha; species Jatropha podagrica. The sequence continues at coordinate 6,805 of CANUEP010236738.1, forward strand.
CCATTAAGCCATGCAAAGTACTAATTCTCAAAAGTGGATTGATGCCATGAATGAAGAGATAAAGTCTATGCAGGATAATGATGTGTAGGATCTTGTTCCATTACTAGAAGGTACGAAACCCATTGGTTGTAAATGAATTTTTAAAACCAAAAGGGATTCAAAAGGTAATGTGGAGAGGTATAAAGCACGTCTTGTTGCTAAGGACTTTACACAAAAAGAAGGCAATGATTATAAAGAGACTTTCTCTCCGGTTTCTTCGAAAGACTCTTTCAGGATTATAATGGCTTTAGTGGCATATTTTGATCTTGAGTTATATAAGATGGATGTTAAGACTGCGTTTCTCAATGGCAACATTGATGAAACAATTTATATAGTACAATCAGAAAATTTTGTATCAGTTGATCCAAAGTCTATGTTTTGTAAATTAAAGAACTCCATCTATGGGCTTAAGCAAGCGTCTCGACAATGGTATTACAAGTTTCATCATGTTGTCATCTCATTTGGTTTTGAGGTCAATTTGGTTGATGATTGTATATACCATAAGTTCAGTGGGAGTAAGTATATTTTTCTGGTTTTATATGTTGATGACATATTGCTTGCCAGTAATGATATAGGCTTATTGCATGAAACCAAGAGATTTCTAGCTAAGAACTATGAGATGAAAGATCTTGGTAATGCATCTTTTGTATGAAGAATCCAAATACATCGAGATCGTTCTCAAGGTGTACTTGGATTATCACAAAAGGCCTATATTGAAAAGGTTCTAAAGAGATTTGGCATGTAAGATTGTAAACCGGGAGATACCTGTGTGGCTAAAGGGGACAAGTTTAGTCTTAATCAGTGCCCTAAAAATACCCTTGAGGAAAAGGAAATGCAAAATATTCCTTATGCTTCAATAGTAGGGAGTCTAATGTATGCGCAAGTTTGTACGCATCCGGATATTGCATACATTTGTGGAATGTTGGGCAGATATTTGAGTAATCCTAGTATGGATCACTGGAAGGCAGCCAAATGAGTCATGCGGTACTTACAGAGAATAAAAAATTACATGCTCACATATAAGAAGTCGAATAAATTAGAGATCATTGGTTATTCGGATTTCAATTTTGTTGGATGCCAAGATAGCAAGAAGTCTATATTGGGTTATGTTTATCTACTTGCTGGTGGAGTTATTTCCTAGAAAAGTGCTAAACAGTTACTTATAGCTCCTTCCACCATGGCAGCTAAATTTGTAGCATGTTATGAAGCATCCAATCATGGAATATGGTTGCGAAATTTTATCATTGGGCTGCGTATTGTGGAAAGTGTTGAAAGACCACTTAAGTTATTTTGTGACAATAAATCGGCAGTTTTATATTGCAATAACAATAAGAGCTCGATGAAGTCAAAGCACATTTACATCAAGTTCCTAGTTGTTAAAAAAAGAGTTCAAAGTGGATAGTTGTCTATAGAGCATATCGGTACAAACTCCATGATTACGGATCCGCTTACTAAGGGACTACCACCCAAGGTCTTTCATGAGCATACTGCTCATATGGGTGTTATTTCATTTGAGGAAATTCAGTTTTAGTGGGAGTTTTGTATTTACATTTTTTTTTTCGATTATAGACAAAAATTCAGTTGTGTATTATTTTCTGCAGAAAGAAAGGTTTTCAGTTCATTCCACTTTGATTTTGGCATGATGTGGTTACATCATGGTTTTAGTAGGATAAGTTGGAAATAGACATGTTTAGATCACATTGCATGTAATTTCTATGCTACACATCCATACTTTGATCTATGTCATTTGGTTATATTGGTATATGTGATCAAGGATAATTTCATTATGATATAACTATAATAAATAATGCCTTGGTTCTATATTGATATAGCTAATGGACGAGATTGTTTGAAAAGCCATTCGGTTATGATAGATAAGTTCTTGAGCTCATAAGGTTAAGTCATGCCATAAAATTATAAGATTATAAAGTTATATTTATGTACAAATATAGTCCAAGTGGGAGATTGTTGGAATTATATGGACTTATATTTGTACCTTAAATATAACATAAGGTTAATATAATTTTATGTCATGCACATACTATCATATAATTGGCTTGGCCCAACATTAAAGTGATCTAATTTGGTTAAGGTTAATTATAGGCATATTTAAGTTATAAAGTATGGGTTAATATGTGTAGATACTCTAATGTAATTTCTAATTTTATGATGGACAAAATTGGAAATAAGAACATTAGAGTTATGGTCCCCAAATTGTGTGTATGGGTCTTCTTATATAAACCCATCTATATGAGGAAAAAAAACATATGCTACAATTTGGAAGATCTAACCACAAGATCAAGTGTTAAGGATTTGGGTTTTCCAATGGATTCAGGTGCGCTTCCGCATTTGATTTAATTTATTGATTCTTGATGATTTAACATGATTAATATATTGATGATGGTGCTTATCAAATAAATTTGGACCCTAACATATTTCATAAAAAAAACCAATAAATCTTCAAATAAATGAAAATAAAAAAATAAAGAAAAAACTTAGATTATTTCGTGTAAGAAGGAGAGAGGCGAATGTAGGGGAGCAAATTCCTAGTGCAAAGTACCTCCTCGGTTAGCAAACAGCAACGGACAACGAAGAAGACGGAGCTGTGCCACAAAAACGGAGAGGAGAGGAAAAAGAGAGAAATGGTCGCACAAGGAAAAAAAATTGAATTTTGTAACCCTTAAAAAATTGCGACCGATTATATCTATTGCAGATCGGTCGCAAAATAGCTAATTTGGAAAAAAAATATGTCGCAAATTTATGCAATCGATCCCAAATTCATCGCAAATTCTTTAAACATAATAATACACGTGTCGCTTAGGGATTCAATTATTTTGCGACCGATAAAGTTCGTCGCAAAATAATTGATTTCTTAATAATCGCTATTTTATCGCCAATCTGTCGCAAACTGTTCCCACTAATTTACCCTACGAAACTTTACGACGGATTTACTATTAGTCTCAAGTTTGGTTGCAAAATCGGTCTCAGATTGGTTGCAAATGCATCGCAAAGGTTGTAGTTATTTTATCGTTGCAATAAGTCGCAAAATGGTTTCAAAGTGGTCGCAAAGTTAGTGACAGAAGTGTCCGTCGTAAAATTCGATCACTATTTGGCAATTTTCTTGTAATGATAAAAGGGAACGAAAATTAGAGATAATGAATATTATTTGTCTCCAAAAGTCAAAATCTCTTAGAATTAGGAGACAAATTTAAAAATTGTCTCTTTTTATGATAATAAGACACAAAGGGGACAATTTGAGTTTATAACGATATCTTATTAATATTTTAATTGGAAATTAAGATAACAATTACGCTAACCATAAAGGACAATCACTATAAGAAAATCGCCAATTCCATTTCTAAATGAGAAAAATCCGTTGCTAAAATAGTTTAGAAACGACTTTTGTCCGTGACAATTATGGGCATTTCAAAATCAGTTTAGAAATAGATAGAGTCATCCATTTCTATTATGGCAATGGATAATTCTGTTTACATTTTTCAAAAAATCCATTTCTAATTTCTAACCTCTTGGGAGAGAATTTCATTTCTAATTCGTTTCTAGTTATGTGTCCAATTATTTTATTCGTTTCTGATTTCCATTTCTAATATTTTAACGCAAAGTAAAAGAAAAATTTTACCGTAGCCAATTTCGTTTCTAATTTCATTGCCAAATTATTTTTCGTTGCTAAATCCGTTTCTAAAATTTTGGTTGGCAACTAAAACTCTCTTATATTCCGTTTCTAAATCTATTTCAATTTTTTTAGTTGGAAAAAATTAATTAATTTTAATATTTTAATCCAATCATGTTTCTAATTTTTAATTAATACATTTCTAGTGAAGCAATTTATAAAATTAAATAAAAAATGTTAACATCAAATTAAAATAATTTTAAGTTTACATTCATTTCTCACAAATATAAATAATTTTAAGTGTAACATTACTAATAAACTTATATTTTTTAGAACACATCAACTAAAATTTATCTAGACAGTACTATTCCTTTGAGTATTAGTGTGTGTATCTGAAGAAGACTATGATGATAGTGGTGCACTTGTGACTAGTGTAGAAGCAGGTGGTGGGAGTAATTGTGGTTGTGCTGCTTATTGTGGTTATGAATCAAAAACTAGTTGTGCTGCTTGCTGTGACTGTGAATCAGAAGCCGGTTCATTTTGAGCTCTCCATGAACGTCCACTTCCACCTCCCCTAAGTGCCATTTCTAAGTACCTATATTGCAATATTGATAGTCCTTTACGAAGTACATACAAAGGCAAAATAAAGTTTAACATTGATGAATTCAGTTCAAATTAATCAATTCCAAATCTTATGTTCCTATAAACAAATAAATGAAAGATCCAAAATCTGAAGCCCTTTGAAGATTCCTAATATATAATTAGTAATGTATTGTTCTTTAAAAGTTGGAAAACACTTGTCTTCGAGTTTTAAAGTTTGAAATTAGCAAACCACATTCATGATTGTCATCTGCATTATAATGAAAGGAATCCCATATGTCTTTCTTGTTTTGAGGAAGGAAAAATGATAGGGGTAGGTTAATACCTTAAATACTGCTATTGGATTTAGTTGAAATTGTAAAAGCAGTAGTGGAACCATTCTGACTATCAACATAAAGTTCTTATTGTTAGAATTTGCCACTTTCTCCAATCACACAAAAAATCACATTTTTTTTGTGTTTTTCATTTTGAACATACATCTTACAAGCTTAAAGTTAAATGCATCAAGTTTTCATTTTAATATTATCTTTATATTGCCATGATCAAAATAGTTAAATTTTATAATATGTTCAAAGTGGGATGAAGAGATATCTACAAAGTTCATGGAAGAGAAGGCACAAGTACTGAGGCAAAAAAAAAAACCATAGTAAATTAAACTTACTTTTGCAGGAAAACAAAAACACAGTTACTGCCAAATTAGAAAGGAATTAAATTGGTTGAATTTACCTCCGAAAGTTAATCTTCCTTGAAAATTGAAAAGTCAATAATAGAGACACAACAATAATAACATCATGGTCAATAACAAATGAAATAATTATTAAAATATCCCATGCTGATTCATTTTATGAAAAAGTAACAATGTAGTTCAGAATGTATCACATATTTGACAACATCCATTAGAAAATGTTCAAGACCAATATTTTTCAACCCCATTTTCAATTTTAAAAAACCAATTATACCAAGAATACTTCTTTATCATAAGTAAATATGTGTTTTGGATTTTTAAACATAAAGAAACAAATTGCAATCCTCATTAGAAAATATTAGAACTTCCAAAAGACATAAGAAATCAACACTTCAAGTCACTAGATAACAAAAGTTTCGAAAAGCACATCAAACTAAAATTTACTAAGAGTCAGTAAGTAAAATGGTAAAATATCATACGAAGAATATGCAAGAATTTATTGATAGCAACTAAAACAAGTTAAATAGAAATGAGGGGAAACAAGGCAATCACTTACAGAAAGAACAAATTTGTTGAAAAGCTAAGACATCTTTGTCTGTTTGCCCTATTATAATAGTAAAACCTTCCAAGGGTTTACACTTGTCTTTTAGCTATTGAGATTTCTTCTCATCAACAAATCTCCCAATCGATCTTTCTACTAAGCTATAAAAAGTAAAGAATTAATTCAAGAACACTCAATTAACTTGCAAAGTAAAATAAAAAGGGTTTATATCTAAAGAAGAAAACTTATTTATCATATTAAACTAGAGCAATTTTTCCATGTCTTAAATATCCTTTACAATATTTTTAAGCAACAAACTCAGAAAAAGAAATAAAATGAAGAAACTGCGAACTAAGAAAGAACTATCTGTAAGTTACCCCTGAATAGTGTTCAGACCAGGCTGTTTTTGTCACCCATCAAACGATGCCCCATGATATGAAAGAACTATCTTGAATGTTACTCTTGCCCACCTCCCAAATTTATCTTCATATGAAAAATCCTCTAATCTACTTTCAGCAATAGAGTCTCGAATTTTAGCACCATCATGAGCAATATCTACTGATGAAATTATCTAGAATAAATATAACATATGAGAATACCATATAGGATAAAATGATTAAATATAAAACATGAAAATATCATATAACACATACTAATTAATCAATTTGAACATAAATAGTGGTAAAATTAACAAGGGCCTCATTCTTTGAATTGATTCTATTTTATTTTACGGACACCCACATTGTTGAATTTTATATAAAGAAGTCACTTAAAGAATTCCATTGTACTTTGTGCTCTCTATGTCCTAACCTTCTTTTGTTTTAGAGAGAAAACATACACATAAATGCTAATTCAGATAAAAGATCTCATTATATTTCAGTAACAATGTAAGGTGTTTTGATAGTGCCCACAAAATTTAACCCACGAGAAAAGCACACATTCAGTGCCTAACTGTTCGAATGCAAGTCAAACCAACCAAAGTACCAACAATCACATTACGAACATAATAAGCAAAAACTATATGGACAATCGTTCACATCAACAAACATCACTTAAAAGGAATGCTTTGCATCCTTGACCAAGTAAACATAATAATTAGTGATTTTATACTTCAAGAATTCTCTTGATTTTTTTTATAACCCTAAACAAAAATAAAAAAGAAAATGGAAACCCATCTTACTGTCACCGTTTGATTGAGAAGGAGAATGAAAGGAGAAGGAGAACAAAAGTACTAAGAGAAGGAGAAGGACAAAATCACAAAACCACAGAACACGGGAGGTGCTACGTGCGGTGGTGGAGCTCATGGTGGCCGCCGGCTTGCGTAGAGACAGAGAGAGAGAGAGAGATTGAGAGTGAGATGGGGAGGAGAGTGCTGCGTGAAAAAGAGGAAGGAGCAATCAAGAATGACTTTGTGAATTTAGGGATTTAACGCTTAAGGGAAGGGGAAGGCTTAAACGGCACCGTTTCGCTCATTTTTTAATTATTTTATTAATTAGCAACAGATTACATATCCGTTTTTAAGAAATGAAGTTCCATACAACGCTGTTTAGTCTTTTTAATTATTTTATAAATTAGCAATGGACCACATATCCGTTTCTAATATCTGTTTCAAATCTGTTTCTACTCCATTTCTATTAAATAGGAACTTCTCCCAGTGCAAATAACAACAGATTTATTATCCATTTCTAATATCCATTTCCAAATCCATCTCTCTAATCCGTTCTCAATCTATGCACGTTGGTTTCCCGCTAATCTTAGTAATGAAAGTTTCTATTTCTAAATTTTCCGTTTATAATCTATATCCATTCCATTTCTAATTTGTTTCTAAAGATGGTCAATGATACAAGATCATTTTTCATCTTTAATCCGTTGCAAATCTATTTCTAAATGGAAACAGAAATGTCCATTTCTAAAATTTCGTTTCTAAATGGTGATTTTCTTATAGTGAATTTATGTCACTGATACTAAGGACAAGTATTCTTGTTAATTTTGGGGACGACTAATGTCCCATATAGGAGATGGGATAACTTATGTCTTCATTATTAATGACAAGTATTGTCATAAATTTTGGGGACGATTGATGACCTATATATATGGAATACAATTAATGTCTCATTTACTAATGTCAATTATTGTAATCAATTTTGAGGATGACTGACATCTCATATGAAGGGGATAACTTTTATTTTCTACACTAATAATTAATATGTCATATATTAGAAAGGAGGAAACTAACATACGAGTTGTGACTCAGTTGACAACATAGGCTAGGTATGTGAAAAGAGCTCTTGGGTTTGATCCTCACTAAACTCATCTTTAGGGAGGGGCGATGAGCCTTAATTGTAATCAAGCCCCGAGCTAGATTAGGTGGTCCCTAATAATGGAGTTCGAACCCTTTTCGGGCTCCGTGGGAAAGATTCGAAGGATGGAGTTTGACCGAACGGGCCATTTAGTTGGTTCATCACAGAAAACTGAGAAACTGGGTGGAACCTTGCTGCGGTTCCTTCTGTTTTTTTTTAATTAGTTCTATTATAATCGGCTGTTTGATTAATTGATCTGATTACCAATTATCGATTTTATGGCTCTATTTAGTACTTAAGTGATGTCCGGTTGGCTCTTTGGAGCTTTTTGACTATATGTGGTGTGTTAGAGTTGCCACCTTAATTTGTTTTTATTTTTGGAGAAAATATAAGGTAAAAACCCCGTGATTGACTCCTTTAGTGTGCCACAATGGATAAAATGCACTAGTCTTGAATCGTTGAGTTTGCTGACTAGGTTTTTAGCTTCATTGTGTATGGATCAAAAGTTTAGGTCTAATTGTAAGTAAAAAATCATTATTTTGTATGAATGCTAGATTATTAATGCTTGAATATACTAATAATACATGACAATATCTAGAATATAATGCATTAAAAGAATAAATAAATAAAGGTGTGTAATTCAGAGGGGAGCCTAACTCTAGCCTCATTTATTGAGGATTCTAGGTCATGCAATATTTTTCCCATAGTCCTGACTGGTTAGTTCCATCGGGCCCGCTACCTAGGCTAAAATCCTTAAGTAAGACTTCGTATCTCATTTATATGAGGATTATGGTGTAGGAAGTTTTTCCATCAGTTAGGATGGTAGGGTTCTGAGGATACCACTCTTTAGAGTGGACTTATTGATTTACCTGCTGATTCTATTCTTTAGTTTGAAAGATGGTTTTGTGATTTTGCCGGAGGGACTGGGCTTAGTTTACTGAACAGACCGAGCTTAAAGCATATATATTGTCAAATGAATTGGGCTTGACAATTGATAGAATGCCAGATGGAGCGGGTTTAATTGACAAAGTTTGAGTTTTAAGGAGTTATACCCTCATGCTTGTGTTGCGGCTGGATTGGACTTCCACGATAAATTTTTTAACCAAAAAGGTCGAGTCTTCCTCTAATGTAAGCTAAGGTAGGGCGCAAGGATCCACATTATAGTCCTATAATATTGTTAATTGATGAATTATTAATCAATCGCTAGATTTATTAAATAATGAATCAATTAACTAGCAGCTTTGGCCTAAAAAAGGTCAAAGTGTGATTGAAAGTCGAAATGATCGACTTTTGAGAGCCAAGTCAGGCTTTAAATTCATAAGAAATATCAGTAAAGTCGGACTTTGTGGTCATAGAATTATAAAAGCGAGAGTGAGAGTCGTTGATTATCAAAATGCCCCTGCCTCTTAATTTTTGGATTTTCGATAGTCCGTTCAAGGCCCAAATAACGTCCGATCGAGCTGATTCTCATGTCGTTGGAACCATAGAGGAATTTTTTAAAGCTTGGTATGAAAATCATGGTCAATAGATATAGATGATTTACACACACAAAAAAAGAAGGAAACTAATTATTAAAGGTGCCTTGGTGGAATATTGCTTAACAAAAGTCATAGGGTGGATAACCTTTTGAAAAGTCCTTCATTTTATTAGTAAGACAATTTTGAGATGACTACGTCCCATATAAGAGGATAAATATTGATCACATTTTTAGACACAATTTTCATCTAAATTTAGAGGGACAATGTATGGCTTTTAAATTGAGAATAATTATCGTCCACCGAAAAAGAAAGGATTTATTAAAAATCATTCCCTATAGAATATAGTATGCTTATTAAGAGGATGCTCATAGAGAACAATGCTAATTATCTCCAAAAGTATCGGAGACAATTTTTTTTAACTTAAGGAGACAATTTTGAAAGTCCTCTAATATACTTTTTTTAGGCTCCATTTATTTTTGTAAAATAACTTGCAAGAAAATATTCTTTCATAATTTTTCATTGTTTGAAACATTAAAAGAAAATAAGTTGTTGGTCAATGGAAAATAAATTAGCAATTAAGAAAAATGACTTACCCTTATTTATATGAGAAAATATTTTCCTAACTGATTTCATAATCTTAAACTAGTCTTTTTGGTCCATCAAAGAATACTCCACGTATTGAAAAAGTGCAATTGTGGGCTCGCAGTTTCTTTGAAAGTGTAAAAAATGTGCCAAGGTTTGTTTTAAGGAAATGTTTAAAATAATTTATTAATAGGTCCATACCATATAATATATATATATATATATATATATATATATATATATATTCTAGCAATATACTTTAAAGTAATTATAGTACTTATATATTATTAAATTATTTTAACATGATATACACTGTATTGTTAAATAATTTAATTAAAATAAATCACATTATTAGACTAAATTAATCATCATTACAGTATTTATACTATGGATCTATTTTAAATAGAAAATCTAATTATTAGATTGCTTATGAATAATATAATAAGTGTAAAAACATTATTTATACGATAGAAAATTAAATATTTTAATGTTATATCAAATGTTGAAAAATATATCTAAGAATATTTATGTAAAGCCAAACATTGAAAAATAATGTGTTTTCTTGCAAGTTATTTTTCGAACAAATAGAGCCTTAGTGGTTCTGTTACTACACAAAAAACAACTTCTCTGTTCTTTTTTATTAATAACACCATTGGCTCAATATTTCTTATTTTTAATAGGAAAATCTTTATTTTCATTTTCATATTTGTTGATATCAGATTTAGAAAATTTCAATATTGTGAATTTTATCCTTCACCATTAATAGGGATATCTCTATTATTAGCTTCTTTCTCCTCTAAATGTCTTGAAGCGGTTAAGGATTTTGTTTTATGTTTTCATTTCTTTTAGTAATTGTGGAAGATTACTAATTCTAATAGATATTTGAAAAGTCTAAAAAATTTAGTTTACCCATTAGCATATTCAGAAGAAATTTCATTAAAGTCGTTTGCTTTATCAATAACAAGCATGTAATCTATTAAATAAATTGTTATTCACGTTTTATTTGATCAAGTTTTATGTTAGTTGTAGTCTTTGGATTAGTAGCTAGTGTTTGGCAGATTTTTAGTGATTCAGTTAATTCCTATTTTTCAGTTGAAACTTGGCTATTTAAACTAGTCATATGCTACTGAATAATACACTATTTACATCTCATTTTCTTTTATCTATCTTGTCTTGCTCTATTTACTATTTTGTGACAGTGGTATCAGAGCCTGGTTAGCTGAATTAAACACGTGAGGATTAAGTGAAACACATGAGGGAGTGAATTTGAGAGTTTTGCGGTAGCAAACATATCTCATGGCTGTAGAAAATTTTGTGCAACCAGCAATACCTCATTTTGATGGACATTATGATCATTGGAGCATGTTGATGAAAAATTTTCTAAGATCAAAGGAGTATTGGCAAGTGGTTTCTGAGGGCATTTTAGAACTAGCGATAGACACAACAGTGTCGGTTGCACAAAAAGTAGAGATTGATGCAATAAAATTGAAGGACCTCAAGGCAAAGAATTACCTTTTCCAAGCAACTGACTGTTCAATCTTAGAAACTATTCTATCTAAGGATACTTTTAAGCAGATATGGAACTCCATAAAGAAAAAGTATAAAGGCTCAACAAGTGCAAAGAGGCAGCAACTTCAAATACTATGTTCAGAGTTCGAAACACTTCGAATGAAATTTGGAGAGTCGGTTACAAATTATTTTCCTAGGTGATGAAAATCGTCAACAAGATGCAAATCCACGGTTATAAGAGGGAGGAAGTTAAAAATTGTTGAAAAGATCCTTGATATAATGACATCAAAATTTAACTTTATTGTTTGTTCTATTGAAGAATCTCATGACATTGACATGCTTTCAATTGATGAACTACAAAGCTCTTTGTTGATTCATGAATAAAAAACTACTCAACAGGACAAGGAGGAGCTAGCATTGAATGTCTTAACAGAAAATCATGCAAGAAGAGGGAGTAGTAGAGGCAACGGTAGAGGCAGAGGTCGAAGCAACAACAACCGTGGATGGGGATTAGGAGGCTACAATTCAAAGTTTTTTGACAAATCCAAAACCAAATATTATAGATGCCACAAATTCGGTCATTTTAAATCGAAATGCCGAATAAATTTGTCTAAATTGCATGGAGAGGAATCAAAATTTGTAGAATAATAAGAAGAGATTTCTTTACTAATAGTTTGCCAAACAAATGAGGAAACAAATAAAAACATATAGTTTCTTGACACCGAGTACAACAATCATAAGAGTGAAGATAAATCAGTTTTCTCTACCCTTGATGAATCTTTTCAAGATAATGTGAAGTTTGGGAACAATTCTAGAATTGCAGTCATGGGGAAAGGACAGGTTTCAATTCAAATAAGTGGAGATCTTACTCATACTATTGCTAATGTCTTTTTTGTTCCAGATTTGAAGACTAATCTTCGTAGCATTGGTCAGTTACAAGAGAAAGATTATGAGATCTCCATAAAAGGTGAAATTTACAAAATTCTAGATGCCACACTAAGGTTAATTGACGAAGTCAAGATGACTAGAAACAGGTTATTTCCTCTCTATCTGCATAACATTCAACATACATGTTTTTTTGCAAAATTAAAAGATGAAGTATGTTTCTGGCACTTTCATTATGGTCACTAAAATTTAGTAGACTAAAAATGTTACATCAAAAGGACATGGTGATAGGTCTTCCTCAAATTATAGCTCCTATTGAAACTTATGAAAGTTTTATTATTAGCAAACAACCATGCAATCCATTTTCGCAAGGCAAATCATGGAGAGCAAAAAAGGTGTTGGAATTGGTTCATTCAGATCTTTGTGGACTAATAAAACCAAATTCTAATGAAGGTAAATGATACTTTATAACCTTTATTGATGACTTTAAAGTGCTTGTTGAGAAAGAAAGTGGAAATCCATTAATTGCTCTTCATACTAATCGTGAAGGAGTACTTTTCTCATGAGTTCATAAAATTTTGTGAGGAAAATGGAATCAAGAGACAACTAACAAATTATACACCACAATAAAATGGTGTTAGCGAGCAGAAGAATCGCATAATCCTCAATATGGTGTGAAGCATTTTGATAAGAAGTGATGTTCCAAAGAGTTTTTGGCTTGAAGTAGTCACTTGGAGCATTCATATTTTGAGTAGAAGCCCAACTTTTTCTATTCAAAATATGACACCAAAGGAGGCATGGAGTGAAAGAAAATCGAGTGTTGATCATTTCATAATTTTTGGGTGTGTTGCATATGCCCATTTTCCTAATGTGAAAAGGAAGAAGTTGGATGATAAAGGGGGAAAATGCATTTTCCTTGGTGTCTGTGATCAATCTAAAGCTTATAAGTTATATAACACCAAAAAAATTTTAATTAATTGTGACATTGTCTTTGATGAACAATCAACTTGGGCATGGGGTGAAAAAGTTACTATAAAAAAATTTTCAGCGGTATTAGATTTTGAATAGGAAGTTGATGTGAATCAATCCTAGCGAATTCTTTCAAATGATTCTCCTGAAGATAATCAACATAGAGGTCCTGCTACTTCTGAATTTTTGCCAACAGTAACAGCAATTGATGAACAATCTAATGAACTAGCAAGTTCACATTCTCATCCTGTTAAACACAGGTTGGCATGGATGTCAGATTATGAGGTAACTGCAGTTGATCAATCTAAATCTCTCCTCACTCAATTTGCTCTATTTTCAAATTGCGATCCTACTACCTTTGAATTGCTATCAAGGAGTCTAAATGGCGTAAGGCCATGGATGACAAGATTGATGCAATTGAAAGGAATCATACTTGAAAATTAACTAAGCTTCCCAAAGATGTCAAGACAATTGGGGTAAAGTGGGTGTATAAGACAAAACTCAAGGAGAATGGTGAAATAAACAAGTTTAAGGCACGCTTAGCAGCAAAAGGCTATAAGCAAGGTTTTAGAGTGGATTATACTGAAGTGTTTGCACCAGTACCATGCCATGACACAATTCGATCACTGATTGCAATTGTAGCTCAAAATTCATGGTCCATCTTTTAGTTAGAGTGATATCAGCTTTCCTGTATGGTGATTTGAAGGAATAGGTATTTGGTGGTCAACCATCTGGTTATATTAAGAAAGGAAGTGAGCATAAAGTTTATAAATTAAAAAAAAACACTGTATGGATTAAAACAAGCCCCATATGCTTGGAATAGCAAAATTGAGACTCATTTTTTGAAAGATGGTTTCCACAAGTGTCCATACGAGCATACACTTTTTGTCAAAATTGAAAAAAAGAAGATTTTTATCGCTTGTTTGTATGTTGATGACCTTATATTCACAAAAAATGATACTCTCATTTTTAATAATTTTAAGAAGTCGATGATGGTTGAGCTTGAGATGACCGAATTGTGCATGATGCAGTATTTCCTTAGTATTGAGGTGGTCCAATCTATCGTTGGAATTTCAATTTCTTAAAAGAAGTATTTATGAGAAATTTTGAACAAGTTTTTAATGGGAGGATGCAATCATGTGGCTACGCCAACAGAATTTGGAGTCAAGTTAAACTAATATATTTGCAAAAGCTCTTAAATTATCAATTTTGAGAAATTCAGAAGACTACTTGGAGTTTGTCCAGTTTGAGGGAGGGCACATCTATGTTTAAACTGATATTAGTTTAAGGGAGGGAATGTTAAATAAATTGTTATTCACATTTTATTTAACCAAGTTTTATGTTAGTTCTAGTCTTTTTGGGTTAGTGGCTAGTGTTTAGTAGATTTTTAGTGATTCAATTAATTCCTATTTTTCTGTTGTTTTTCTGTTGAAACTTGGCTTTTTAAACTAGCCATATGCCACTGAATAATACACAATTTGCATCTCATTTACTTTTATCTATCTTGTCTTGCTCTATTTATTATTTTGTAACATAATCGTTCATTTAGAAAGAAACAAGATATTCGACATAGTAGACAATTTTAGAAAACTACTTATAGAAGGTGCAAATAGTTGATAGAAATTTTAACCTTAAGGGTCAAGACACGACATTTAAACAAGAAATCATAATTGCACTTTTTAATTTGTTCTACCGTAAAACTCGACCTAAAATGATTCCGTTCTTTTTATATAAAAACAACTAATTTTTCACCAAGATTAAGAAAGTAGTTTAACCAATTTTTTTTCCTAATTTGCCCCTGGTATATCGTTTATTTCTTCTTTAATATCAATGTATGTTTTAAATTATGTTTCAATCTTCAATGAGGCTATAATTGATTTATTGGAGTGAAAAGAATAAAGATGGTTGCAAAAAGTAAAGTTTATGCTCTAAGATGTGAAGTAAAATTCGTTTTTTGGTCCTTTTTTTAAAAAGTTGTGGAAATATGAAAATCTATGCTTATTTAATTTTTGAATTGTCTTTAATTATTGAAGAGATACTTTAAATATTGCGCAATTTTTTAAATATTTAAGCGAAGTTCGTAAAAATTCTTTTCATTGTGGTCAACTTAAAAATTTTATGGAATTTTTCTATTCAAACTCAATTTTAATCAACACTTAAATAATCCATATGAGCATTTTTTTTAGCGAAAATTAACGTAAAAGAAAATTTTTCAAAATTTCTTCATATTAAATATTTATTTATACCCTATTTGCTATTATTTTGGGAATCTCCCACGGTAAAAGCTTCATAAAAAATTAAAATAAGGGTAAGATAAATTTTTTACATTGTTATAGTTCTCAGAGTTTTCAAATTAGATAAAATTTTCTATGTAAAAAGAATGTAATAAGATTAAATATTGATAAGAGAAGAAAATAATGAAAATAAAGTAGGTTGAGCAAAGTTTGGTTAAAATCAAACTAAACAAACATGATTAATAAGTTTGGTTTATAATCTTAGATAACATGTATTTTAGTTCGATTATAGAAAGTAAATTAATTTTGCTTAAAACTAAATCAAATAGAATTAACCAAATTAATTCAAATTGAAATCATTAATTCAACTATATTACAATTTGACTTAAGAAAATTTAAATTTTGAATTGATTAATTTAATTATACTAGTGAAATTAAAATTTTTAAAAATATTTTTATTCAAGGGTATTTTTATCAATCCATCATTCTATTTTCACTTTTGTACATTTATTAATTTTTTATGTGACATGTGATATATATTGACTATGCTTGTTATGTATGTATTTTAATATAGGATAAATTTTATTTAGATTAAAATAAATACAAGTGTTTAAATTAAAACTCACCAAATAAAAAAAATACTTTAATATATATAGATAAAAATATATCAATAAAATATTATATATATTTTTAAATTAAAATTTTTAATTATTTATCATTTCACGGTTAATTATATAAATTCTATTTGAAAAAAATTACTTTTTAAAAAATAATCCAATCAAATCTTGTGAACATAAAATAATATTAATAAAAACAATATATTTTTTTCTTCTTTTTTATCTCTTCTAAATAAAAAATTATATATATTATACATAAAAATTTATTTTTTAAATAATACATCCAATTAAATCATACAGATATAAAGAAAAAAAAGTATATTAATAAAAGAACATATTTTTTTTATTTATATTCTAAAAGAATTAAATATTTAATAAATAAAATTTAAAAATATTTTTAAATATATCATTATCATATATTTATTAACAAATAAATTTTACAAAGATAAAATTTAAAATTTTAATTGCTTAATTGTTTATATGTATTTATTTAAAAAATAACTTTTTTAATTGATTAAGAGATTTAATGAAAAAAATAAGAGTATGGACTATCAACAAAGAACAACCGTTCACTTATTAGATTGATAAAAATATTTGTGGTCGATAGGATTCGAACTCGAGACCTCTCATTCATCACGTAAATGAAAAGACTTTTTTACTTAAAAATAATTTTATAAATATATTAATAATAAAATATAATTTTTTAATTGACTATAACTAAAGTTATTTTAAGATATCCTAAGTTTTATTAAAAGCGTTATCGAAAATGTCATTATTTCTCTCTATTTTTACTTTTATATATAGTATAAATAGATGGGGTACAGTTTGGTTTTAAGAAAAATTAAAACTTCAATTTTCTATTATTTCTATTGTGTTCTTCCAAAATGGTGAAATTGAAACTATATGATGAAAAATTTATTAATTCTATGAATTACAGTATTTTTTTTAAAAGTATTTTTTTTAATTAAACAAATTAAATTGATAAAATTATATTTTTTCCGTTCCATCTTATTTGAATAATTTGACAAAACATATATATTATGAATTTAATTAATAAAAATTATTTTATATCTCTTTATTTTTAATTCATTAAGATATTAATAAAAAAATTTTATTTAACGAGCTATAATAAAGATTATTATAAAAAAATAAATTATTTAAAAGTTTTATAAACATTTTAAAATTATAAAACAAATAACAAGGAAAGAAAATGGACGGAAAAGTATTATATTTAAATTCTATCGGTGACGTCCAATAAATTCAAAGTGTAAATTTACACTTGTATAAATCTATACATAAAAATAATGTGCAAAAATTGAGATTTCCTCCATAATTATCTATTATGCCATTGATTGTTTGCAAACAATTATTATTATTTTTTTCATTTTGGAAACTATAAACGTCAATTAATTCTTATAAAAACTAAAATCTGCAGCGATAAGGTGGACTGCTGTGGCAGAGAGAGAACTAAAAATAGCGGGGAAAACAATATTAAGCTTTAAAGAGGGAAAGGTTTCAACTTTCAAGTTCTCTGTCTTTCGCTTTCTCTTTCTAGCTCTGACGACGGCCGGACAATTGAAGCTCCGGTGGTATTAAGGTATTCCTTCGTTTTTTCTTTTTCTTTGTTTTCCTCCACATGTTGGCAGATGTAATTGAACTCTAGATTTTCGCTTTACTTCGCTCTTTTTGGCTGGTTTATAATATTCATGTGAGATTGATACCATGATTTTTGGTTGTAATTGTTTGATTTGTGTTCCTTGCCATACCACTTTAGTTTCTTGTTTTCTATTTCCCTTTCTCTGTATTGTCGATTAAGCTTTACTATTGTACAGAAAAAGGAATATTACTGATATGCTTTATATTTGTAAAGGACAATGCATGATCAGATTATCAAATAGTTACGTCATTTCGTATAAAATACATCAAATATGAAAGGAAAATTTGTTGTTCAACTTTTTTTCTTGGGAAATGATTGATTTTTTGTTTTCAGTTTTCCTGTCTAGAATGTGATGTTTAATGTGGACTTTAGAGCAGTGAGTTTTATTTTGAATTTTTTCTTTATTCTTCATCTGCTTCTTTCTTCCTTTTCCTTTCTAGGAGTTACTTATGTATCTGTCATGGTACTTGAATTTAGAGGCTTGATGGCTGATGTTGGATGCACTTGAAAATGTTTGTAGATTTTTTTATTAGTTACAGTATTCTTATGTTTAAGTTTTCTTTACATTTCTAATATATTTCTTATTGGTTGAAGAGAACTAGGATTAGGTCTTGAAACCTGTTTGACCTCCGTTTTGGATTAAAAAACATTGCTCTTTACATAAGTTTGAAAGGATTTTATATATTCTTCAAAGCATTGTTTGGACTTTCAAACTAGTGAAAGAAAAAAAAAGCCTCACACTTGCTTATGCCTAGTCCTTCAAAGAGCCTATTCAAGCATTGAATCTCTACATCATCTAGGTAACCAGTTCCAAAAATACTGGATTACAACCTCCAAAGTTCTTAATGAAGAAGCAAAAAGGCTCATTACTTCTTAGTTCATGCACAAAAGAAAAAATAAAAAGAGGAATCTATTGACAAGAAATGCCTTCATTTTCTTGAAAGGATCTTTTTGGCCCCAAGATTTGCAATCCGAACTTTTTCGGCATTTTCTCCACGAAAATAACTTCCCATGAAAAATAGCTCCATGTTACTTGTCAATCTTTACAATCGGCAGACTTGCTGCTCTTAGGAAGCAGTGCTAGAGCATCTTGGGTCGAGTCTGAGTAGCGGCTCAAACAATGATGACAGTGAGAACATGCTGAATCTCCTTTTTGAATCTTTTCCATTGTCCCCTAAACTTTCAAACATCCTAAATTACAATTCTTCATAATCTCTTTGAGCTTTCTACTTTGATATACTGTAGAAGCAGTCATATGCTTAGTTTGCTGTACATGAATTTCATGATAGGTGTATATAAAATTTTGAAGCCTATGAACTAATAGTGAGTCTATGATGTTTCCTACTATCCTGGGTAAGAGTTTCAACTGCCACCGGATTCCTGCTACCCCCTAATAAATAATTTTTCAAATTTCGCCTTTATTCCTTTTCCCTCTCTCTTCTGGTAAAATTGAGAAATCCAAGTAAAATTTCAGAAGAAGCTATCATCTCTACATTCAAAAAATTTGCGTTTTATGTTTAAATGTGATAAACTGACCAAATAATATGACATGCTATCTACTCGTAAACTGATTGTAGGTATAGGTGTTTTCTGACTGCAAAGCCAAATTGATATTAATAAAACATAATGATGCCATAATAAATATTATTTTGGTGAGTGGAGCTGTTATAAGGTTATTATGCTTGTAATCGTAAATTCAACTTCTTTGATCTTAGGTTGCAATGATCATAAAAGGATTGTTCCGGAGATATGAAAGATGGAATCCTGTACATCCCACTTTTGGAGCCTTTTGGGGTATGGGACTAGGTGTTGGCTGTGGTGTTGGATGGGGTCCTGGGTTTGGTCCTGAAGTGGTTGGTTATGTTGGTGCTGGCTGTGGTATTGGATTTAGCGTGGGCATCACTTTGGGTGGTATTGGCATTGGCCTTCCTGCAAATTACCTCTTTGAAGTTCCTTATAATGGTAGCACCACCCTTTTTTTTTTTTTTGTTTAATTATGTTTTGATGTTTAGTTCAACTGTTATATTTATACTTGAAAGTATATGATTGGTTTAGCTGGCTCAATTAGTTATTAGTTAAGGTAAGAATTGTTTACTCCTTTCTGATGCTGTTCACAGTTGTTCAGTGCACAAAAATCATTCACTGGTTTTCAGATAGCTTGAAGTCCAAGATAATTTCCTTGTTTATTTGGTGTTGTAATTGCTTGAATGTCTTATTGGGAATTCGCTAAAGCAGGGAATCTTCAGAATTTGAACTTGATTGATGCCTTTTTTGTCCAGTGATGTTGGCAACGAGATGTCATGCATCTAAATTTGTCCAATCTGGTGGTCTTCTTTCTGGAAAAGACACTCCTGGAAACAGCTGGAATAATGTTATGCAGCACGTCTCTTTCTTGCAAACAGAAACCAGCAGAAGATTCTTTAGCTTTAATGAAAAAGTTTTGACAGAGAAAAGGATCAACTTGTTTGACATGCAGAACAAGCTGTCTGTTCGTGCCAGGTCATTTTCTAAAGATTTAGAAACATTTTCTAGTCGCTTCTTCCACTCTCACAGAGGTATGGAAATAGTGTTTTCTTACAACAGTTTCAACGTTTGGTTAGAAATCTGTAATTTTTACTACTAACTGGTTTTGTCTCCATATCTGATTTGTTCTTGCTGCTGCGATTTCCTCATTGTTTGTAGAATCATATTTCCTATCTCTGATAGATAATAGGCCACATACATTCTTTTAAACTGACATTGAAAAACCAGTTTCTGCAAATTTTTAGCTGCCAAACTGTCTTACAGCTGCTAAAACTAATGATGCTACCATCTTCTTTAAAATACCAATGTAAAAACATCATGGTGATACTGGGCATTGCCTTATTAACTTGAGTATATACAAGTTAATGAACTTCTCAAGACCGAGTCATCTGTGGGGTTAACCTGATAACATATCACATAGCAGATTGTTTGCTAATAACAGGCCATGCTATCTGATTTAGTGTTCAAGTACTTGGGCAACTTAGCATTTGAGATAATGCATCTGGCTCTGTGGTAGAGTTCCATTATAGCATGTTTTTCAGCAATGCAGTGTCTCGTAGTCATTGCCAACACTGTATAAGAGAATTATTGAAGCTGCTTTGGCAACTCTATTCCATTGTTATTATTATTTTTTTTCTTTTTATAACTTTTTGTTCTTCTTACGTATCTGTCCTTTGATCAAATTTTTGGGGTATATGAAGATGCCAAAGACTTAATTTTGTGTTTCAGAAATTATGGGTTAACCTATTTAGAATGATGGATGCCAAATTATTGAACAATTTTAACTCGTTGTGCCTTTGGTTCTTTGATTAATTGCACTGATGTAAAATAACTTGGAAATACAGTTTTGGAATTGTGTTTAGGCTGATTTGAGATCTAGAAAAGGTAAGTGTTTTTGTAGACAAATAGGGATGGTGAACTGGTACGGTTAGGGATTGCAGACAAACAAGAGAAACCATGTTCCTCTCCAAACTGTGTATGAATAAGATGATCTCAACACTAAAAATGGTAATAAGCTACCTAAGTTATCTTAAATGTTGACATGTTTACAGAGGAGGTTTTAGCATTCTTCTACTTTGGATATTGAAATCTCAACATTTTCATATCAGAAACTATGCACCTGGTAATTAAAGCATCAAGTTTTCATACACTAGCTTGACACACTCCCAAGCACTGACTTTGTAAAATGGATGACCTGTTGGAGAAAATGCTTAATGTGTGCCAGAAATTGTGAAGCTTCAGTCCTCATCCTCTCTCTTGCTTGAATTTTTTGTTTGCTGAGTGTAATAGTGATTACTGTTTTCTTACTAAAGATTCCATTTAGTTTTATCTCCTCTGTCTGTCAAGCAACTAGAACATTCTTTTTTTTTTTTTTTTCCCTTGATGATCAGCTAACGAATGGATATAACATATATTCTTATGGTGCAGGTCCAAAAGATTGATATCTTAAAGAATACTCAACAGTTTAGCCATGCATATGCTATGAAATGTGAGCTGTAAGGCTCTTAGCATTATGATATTTTCATTTTTGTTTTTCAAATTCTCTATTACTTATAGTGTTAAAACATATATTTGAAACATCTGTGAAAGAACCTTCCTTTTGGATACCTTTATCAAGGAACCTTCTTTTTGACACCTTTATCTTCCTCCTCCACCTCAACTTGATTTAACTTAATATTACTGCTGTGTAGATTCTATTCCTTCATTCTACTCTGCTTATATTTATAAAAAGGCAAATTGCTGTGAAATCCTTGAGGTTTCATTGAAATTATTACTTTGTCCATACTATTTGGAGAAATTGCTACGAAGTTCCTGAGGTTTAGCTTTGTTAAAGTACTCAGTAAACTGCTATTTTTGCTTTTAAATACATTGTAATATTTCATTATTTACATATAATATATTCTTACTATTTAGTTCTTCATATTTACTGCTGCACTATTATTTACAGACTTTATATTACTGAAAAAATAAAATAAAATAAAACATTTGATTGGGTTTGAAAAAATGTTTGATTTCTTGTTAGGTATATGAATCAATTATATTCATGTTTGGTATATAAACATTATGAAAGTGTTGGTAGTGGCTCGGAATGTTAAAAAAGGAGAGGAGCCAAACATGGAATAATAATGATTTAGTTTGTCGTCTCAATTTTTAGGCCTTTTTTTATGATTTAGCCCATTCTTTTCAAATGCTTGTGTCTTAGAAGCATCCATTCCAAAAAAATAAAGCAAGGGACCTGTAGAAAATGAGTTAATTATTATTTTATTTTAAATCGAACCATTCGGTTTAGGTTCAAGCATAGTGAAGTTTCAATTTGGTTGGAGGAAAAAAAATTTCAGGATTTGGTTTTTTGGTTCGGTTAGGAATCAAACCGACGTCATTGGAGATTTTCAACAGCGGGTGTGTATTGCATACTACAGATAATTTTGTTAATTAGGTTGGAATGTGAAACTGAGAATTGTATGGTAAGCAAAAGAAACGAACTTTTGATGGCCCTACTTTATGTCGTTTAGAGAAGAATACTTGTGCTTTATGTCGTTTTAACACATGAAGAGCTCCTATTGTATCAGAAGTTTCACATGGTGAAGGTGGGATGATGTTTGCGAGGAGAATTGTGAATTTAATTAATTATTTCTTTTTCCAAAACCAAATTTCTTTATAACTGGTCCCATTGTAATTAAGGGAATTGATTTTGATATATACTGTCCACAAATTGAGTTACATGAAATCCAATCCTATCGTATTAAATATTTTTCGATTTTATTTAATATTTTGCATTTGAGAATTTCTGAAAACTCAAAATATATTGACCGGCAAGTTCAACTAACAAGAAAATAGTCTTATCAAAATTTTCTCTCCCTCTCCATATATTAAAGTCTAGAGACTGTGAAAGGATCCATCAATTTGAATTGGGAATGAACAAACAATCTCGAGGAAGATACAGAGATCTGAGACGGAAAAGTAAATTTAAAAGTATGAGGAGAATATTTGTGTTTTTTCTTCCTATAGAAATATTATAATGTAATCAACTTATATTCACTATTAAAAATGGTTAAATTTTTTTTTATCTTTTTAAAAAGCATGAGGAGAAAGATGAGGTTAACAAAGAAAAGCGAAAAATAAAAAATAGAAGGATTGTTTTCAATTTCACATGTGCATTTGTAGTATTTACTTAGATATTAAACCTGACTCGACTCGGCAAGTCAATCGAAGAAGCTGCCATGTCCGATTCTAACTATTAGAGAAATTATCTTCTGTAGATCAAGTTAATTCTATCTCATACTGAATTGGCAAGACTTATAGGTGCAATAGGGAACTTCCCAAGTGGTCACCCATTTTAGGATTTCTATTAAACGAGCACGTTTAATCTTAGAGTTCTTCCAACTCTCCAAAGTTATTTTACTAAAAGGCGCATCTAACGATTAGTTTTCCCATTTTCGATATATATTTCGATTCATTCTTTTGTCCTGCATTACTCTACCTATAGTTAGCTTGCAATCCTAGAAGTTAGCTAAGAACTTTGCTCTACCTACCCTTTTGAGATTGCTTTGTCAGGTCAGGATGTCACAAAAACAGCCTCAAAACTAGGTTGGTATTACTTTTGAATCACTTAAGAATGAAAACTGGATGACCCGTAGTTAAACCGGTCGACTCGCACAAATCCAATTGATTTGGACTGATATTTTGCTATTTTTAATTATAATTTTTTAGTTAATATATATTATTAACGTCCATTAAATGAACTATTAACCCACCGGTTAAATCAGTGACCAATTCACTCAATTCTTTAGTTGGGTCAATGTTTGGCCTGTGTTTCGTAACATTAGTACTTACAGTCATACTTACATGGCCATGGTATAATGAAACTCTAGTTACATGCTTATGCAATTATGTTACAAATTAGCTAATCGAGCTATAATAGGAGGGAATACGACCCAAAAAAACTAAGAAGCATGAGGCCAATGAGCTCCCCTGCAATATTTGCATCTAGAAAGATCGACTATGGTTGAAGGAAGATCCATCACTAGCAAAATTCTAGGCCCAAGAATATCCTTGTTAGCGAAAGAATCAACAGTAAAATTTGCCTCGCTGAAAATCTCAACCAAATGCACACCACTATTGCCTATCCAAAAGAGAAATACCTATTAACTAAATTATTGAATTTATGGGCAGTAGTGCCTCCCTTAGATAACATATCCACAACTATATGTGAATCAACTTGGAGATGAAGCTACCTCTTCCCTTATCCCAAGCCAAAATAAGTGCATAGAACATAATCCATAACTCAACTTCAAGCGCTGAACACACCCTAAAAAACATTTTAAAACCCAATCACCACTAACCATCATCATTTATAAAGCACCCTCCATAATTCGAAATTCCTGGATTACCTTTAAAATATTCATCAATGTTGATGGTAATCCAATTTAATGGAGTTGGAGACCAACCAAAAAGCCTAAATCCAAACATTTGAGAAGGAGAATATAACAAAGTAGCCTTTTCAAAAACCTCATATACCTCTAATTTTTACCTATGGAAATAAAAAGCAAAGAGATTGCGAAACATTATTATGATAAAAAAAAAAAAAACTCAAACTGTGCATCTTCCACAGCCATCAAGTGGTCATAGAAAAAAATACTCTAAGGACAACCCATAATGTTGATGCAATGGAACTAGATTGCATGAAGGCCAATCAAGAATAGAAAGCTGAAAAAAATTTGGGCAAAGATCAGAAGCACAAAAAGTTGCCCAAACCAATGTCACATGAGGATACTCATGAAAAATATGACTAATATCTTTTAATAACATTAGTGTAAAATTTACAATATATAGTAAACCTCCTTCTACCTCTCTATTGATAGCTCATGACATGATCATGGGCTTAATTTCACCCAAGGACCCTCAACTTAGGGGGTCATCACTTTAAAGTCACTCATCTCAATTTTATATCATAAAACTCTCTCAATTTTATAACATTAAAATGACTTTGGATTGAAAGAACATCAGATAGGTCATGTGGCTCACCGCGGTGACTTAAGAAATTTAAAAAATGACAGTAAGCACCCAGCTTTTTTCTCTAATTACTTCTCTCATACTTGTTGAATTTAAAATCATAAAATGGAATAGAAATAGTAACCAACTGTCTCTTTCTCTATCTCTTTTTTTTTTTTCGAAAGGACTCTCTCTCTATCTGTCATTATCTCTTTTTATCTCTTAGGATAAAAGCAATATCATCATAACTTTTCTCCAGTGACTTCTGTTTATGTATTATGGAAATTTTATAAACCATATTTGCAAGAACACCAAATTGTCTCTAGCTATAGATGGCAAAAGAGAAAATGGACTCAAAATGAATAACTAAAATACTAAACAAGAAAAATAAGCATAACAACTAGTGAAATATGTAAAGTGAGAAGAAAAGAAATAAACAAAGAAATACATTTGAAATTTTTTAATAGAAATAACTCCACAGGAAAAGGGATTAACTTAGAATAATTTTTTATGAAATAATGGAGGAAAAGAGAAAGAAGTTGACTTTGAATCTCGGGTATGAAAATTTTGTTTGTTTTGCTATTTAAAATATTTGAATTGACAGTTTTACTATTTCTCCTTTCTCTTCTAAGATTTCCATTTAGAAATTAGAAAGAAAGCGGTATCAATGGAATAGGAGAATCCAACTCCAATTGATGTCTCCAAATACTAACATATTGGTGTCTGCGAAGGAGTGAGAGTGACAAAGATGAGAACTTTGTGGATTTTTCGATGCAAAAAATAATAAAATAACATACAATAGAACAATTGGAAAAAAAAAAGGAATACATACCTGTGTTCCAGCTATGCTGGTTCTTAATAAGAACCTCGCCATTAGGGTGGAATGGTCCATTCCGAAAATGCTTCAACTCCAAGAGAAGAGCAATTGGGCTTTGGAAGGAAACATCACCAACAAAAATCAAAATCCAAAAGAAAAATACATACCCCTTCAATTGTGAAAGAAAAAGCAGAATGACTGAGATAGAGAGAGATGATGAGAGATAGAGGCAGAGCTAATCATTGTTTATTTTTCATTTAGGGTTTATATTTAATGGGCAGGAGAGAGAATTAATATGGGAGAGAAAAAAAGAGAGCTTAAAATTCTAATTGACAGATGTGCATTTTTTTAAAAATTTTTAAGTCACTTTGGCGAGCCATATCACTTGTTTGACGTTCTTTCCATCTAGAGTCTTTTTGGTGTTACAAAATGTCTAAATTGAAAGTTTATGATACAAAATTGAAATGGATGACTTTAAAGTGATGATCTCCTTAGGTGAAATTAAGCCCATGATCATGAGTTAGAACCTAAAGAAAAAGCCGAACACATTATTTATAAGATAATATATCCGGTTAAAAATATAGGAAGCAATGATATCAGACTAAATCTCTGGCCGTATCTTACTTAGGCTTTATTTTTGGGCTTTAAATCATCGATTCAAGTTTTTCTTGTTGATGTTAACATTAGATCCTTCTATTATAAAATTGCTTATTTTCTTAGAAGTTCACTATTTTAAGATATATATTTCTTGAAATGTTATTTTGAGAAGAATATAATTTGAATAAGTTTGGCATACAAATAAACTTTCTAAAAAGTAAATTATTTTCAAATAACCCCATTATGCATAATATAATTTAAAGTGTATTTATATAATAATTTGTTAAATAGTAGATGTGCAATTTCATTGAAATCAATAAGGAAAGTTTAGCTTTCCTAAACTTCCTTGTACATTGGTTTGTTTGGCTCGAAGTCCATGTGCATCATGAGCCAACCTTGAACCTATAAGTGGTTTACTTGATCATTTGGAAAGTCCATCATACCAGACTATCTTTTTAAATAATATCGCACATGATTATCAAGATCGACCTCCCTTTAATTATATCATTGTTGTAAGGTTGTCACTGTGATTTTAAGCCGACTAAAAAGTTCATCTTTTTGTGGGAATGGGCCTAGCTCCCAAATAAATTAATTTAAAGGTCTCCTATGATATTTCCATGAAATGTAGATTGGGGTCGATTATTCGGCCTATAATAGTTTTCATTCCCTATTGGATGAACATTAACAAGGTTGACTATTTGAGAGAGGTAGCACTCCTCAAGTTTAAGTATTCTTGAGTTTCAAGTTTTGATAATTTTTCCACCTAGTACTCAATGATTTCTTAATCTTGGTTTTGACCTTGCTTCTAAAGGTAGACTGCTAGTTAGACAAGGCCAGTGATTTCTAAGTCAAATTTGACCAAATCATTGCAGCTTGTCCATTCAACTAAATAACCAATGTTATTATGCCAATCCACAGTAGCATTTTGCATTTTTGTCTGAACTGCAACAGAAATACATTCTCAAATATCTCAGTACAAATTGTTTATAAGGTTGAGTTATCTGTTCTAAAGATTTAGCTTTCAGTTGAGCATGTGAAATTGTCTAAACTTGGATTTATCAAACTATGATCAATTTTAAAGCATCATGATATCTTAACAATATCCTTGCGTGAGTCTCATTTAGCATCTCATAAAAGTTGTTGATCTAAAATGGAGGAGAAGGTCAGTTGGACCTGCATCTATCAAGAGCACCTTGGGATATGATGGATTAAAGGGCTATTCGTTGGAAAAGGAAGGTCATGAGAATAATAAGAGTTTAGGAAGGAAAAAAGAATTAGGTGAGAGGAATAAGAAAGAAATTAAAGAAATTCATTGGCTGAAAAAAAGCGGTTAAAGGTGATTTTAAATACAATTAAGCAATTTGGTTTATTTATATTGATTCGTATGTATCATTTGTAATGATTCTTCCCTATCTATAGAGATCCTAAGAGTGCCTTCAAGAAAAAGTATACCTTCTAGAACACTGAACAAGTATACAAGAAAATCAAAAATTCGCTATATATGTACAATATTTACACCTATTATTTTTAAGTCCGAGTCTTTTTAAATATAAAAACATGCTTTTCTTCATCTTTGTCAATTCAAACCTCTTATTTGAGCCTAATTTTTGGGCCCGTGTCAATAAAAGCCCAACTTGATTGAAGAATCTTGTTCATAAGTCTTGTAAAATAAAGATATTCTCATTATTGGTAACATAAAACTTTAAAACTATAAAACAAGGCTCTTGGGCAAATGTAAGATTCAAGGTTGCACTTTTAACTAAATATCATAAAATATCTGATGAACTAATAATTTATTCGAAAATCCCAAACAAAGATATTAGAATGTTGAACGATATAGTAAGATCGAATAAAGATACACCCGAATGAAGATACCGAAAAAAACTTGTATAACTCAGTCAAAGGGCCACTAAAAGTCATTTAAAGACATTTAAGAGCATATAATATTCTAGCCTTTATGATTAGATTATGTTTTTAGCAGTTACAAATAAAATTTTATTATAAAAGCTAATGAAAATAGGAAAGCAATCATCATCAAATTATCATTCAAATATTATGTTCGTCAAATTGGTGCGGTAAGCGTGAACATTTCTTTCTAGCAATGGCATCTCCAAGCTCCCCTCAAGATCATAATGGTGCTCAGAATCCAAGTGCACAACAACCTGGTTCTCAATCTCTGCTTGAGTTATTAGCCAACAATCCCCCTATTTTAAGCCAAGGCCACATACCAAGTAGCTCAAGTCAACCTCAGCTTACTGACCCGCAAGCAGCAAGGGCCTTAGCTGAAGCCTATAACAATTTTTCTTCTATTTTATCCAGATTTATGCAATCTCAACCAACTCCACCACCTGTGCAGCAGCAACGAAGCTACACTTTACGAAATGACAAATAAGTTTTTGCTGAGGTGGAAGAGGAGTATCTAGAATATCCAACTGATACTGAATCATCCTGGAAAGCCACTAACCAAGACGGTGTCAAAGAACATTCAATCAAAGATCATTTCGATGAAATTTTCTATTTGAGAATTAAAGAAATCCTCAAAGAATACAGAGTGTCAGGAGATCATAATGATTATGGATTGAGAAATGATTCTCCATTATCACATGACATCTTGGAAAAATCATTTCCATCTAAGTTCAAGATGGCCAGTTTTCAGGCATATGATGGTACCACAGATCCAAGGAGTCATCTTGCCAATTTTCGCACAATAATGCATATTCAAACAACCAATGGTGCACTATTGTGTAGAGCTTTTCCTATGACCTTGAAGGGCCAAGCCCAAGAGTGGTATCAGATGCTTAAGACTAGATCAATTTCCTCTTTTGCCCAACTTGTGTTGGCATTTAAGGCTTGCTTCATCACAAGCATTCCAAGCAAAAAAATTTCTTCAGATTTAATTGATCTGAAGAGAGAGGATTGCAAATCTTTGCATACCTATCTTGCCAAATTTCAAAAACATGCCATGCAAATTGAAGGTTTAAATGCTGAAGTGGCCATTAATGCTGTGGCAAAAAATTGTAATTATGGAAAGTTATTCTATTCAATTAATATTGATCCACCACTTTCCTTTGCAGAATTAATGGCAAGAGAAAATAATTATGCCCGGTTGGACGAAGCTTGGAAATAACAGCAGCAAACCCAAAAGACTATGCATGATAAAAAGAAAGATGATAATACGCGAAGAAGGTCACCTATAAGATTCGGTAGATCCTATCATACTCGGTCTGGTCATATTCCAAAGCCATATTCCCGAAAAAAGGAGGCCGAAGAGCGACCATTCACCCCATTGACTAGAAGCCGAACATACATCCTAGACTGGATTCAAAAGCACGGTGATATAGTATATCTCACTTATCTTAGGAGGATGATGGAAGAATCCTCATCTTTTTGGGATAAGAGTAAATATTGTGCATTTCATAGGGATGTGGGACATGATACTGAACATTGTTGGCAGCTTAAAAAAGAGATTGAAAAGTTGATTCAACGTGGTATTCTTAAGAATTTTGTGCAGGGAGGAACATATTCAAATGTGATGATAACAAAGATAAAAGACCATCCTCAAAAATTCAAACTGTTGGTGTAATTAATACAATATTTGGAGGGCCGACAGGTGGAGACAGCCAATCAGCTCGGAAAAGAAATGCTCGAGAGATTTACTCCCTTCATGAGAAGATACCAGTCAAACACCTACCAATTATCTTTACCGAAGAGGATGGAGCAAGAGTGCAACATTCGCATGCTGATGCGTTGGTAATACAAGCCATCATAAAAAATTACCGAGTAAAAAGAATATTAGTAGATGATGTCAGTGCAGTAAATTTATTAAACTTTGAAGTTTATAAAGCTTTGTAATTAACTCTTGATGATTTAAAACCTGTTCATATTCCTTTAGTTGGTCTTGCAGGAAAATAGATTCAGGTGGAAGGATCTATTCAGGTCTCTATGGAATTAGGGGACGAGGAACACACTAAAAAATTTCGTACGGAATTTTTTGTGGTGGACAGTGCTTTCCCCTATAATGCAATTATTGGAAGGCCAATATTATATGATTTAAATGCTTGTACTTCAATTAAATTTTTTACCTTAAAATTTCCTAATAATAATAAACTGATTAAAGTCAAAGGTGATCAAAGGGCAGTAAGCGAAACATATATAGTGGCCTTAAAAAGTTCTCGTCCTATTGTGAATAGTTTGCTCACAGAGCAAAAAGATTCTTAAATAGAAAGACTTAAAAAAAAGGACGAAGCAAAACCATTCGATATACCAAGACCTCGAACAGAGCTGAATCCCGAACTTGTGGCGTCACCTATTGAAGTTGAGATAGAAGCAGGGAAAAAGGTAAAAATAGGAGCAAACACTAATGGAACAACACTACAAAATATTCTCTGTACTTAAAAAGCATAAGAATGATTTTGCATGGCTGGCCAGTGATATAACAGGGATTGATCCATTAGTAATGTGTCATAAATTAAGTATTGATCCAATAGTTAGACTTGTAAAACAGAAAAAGAGGAATCATGCTCCTGAGCTGCAAAAGATAATTGCTGCTGAGGTAGATAAATTAATGCAAGCTGGTTTTGTTCGGGAGGTTTTATATCCTATATGGTTAGCTATTGTTGTACTTGTTCCAAAGCCAAATGGTAAATGGCGATTGTGTGTAGATTTTATAGATTTAAATAAGGAATGCCCTAAAGATTCATATCCACTTTCTAATATTGATCAATTAGTGGATTCCACAGCTAGCTATGAAATGTATAGTTTCACGGACGCAGCTGCAAGATAACATCAGATTGAAATGGATAAAGTAGATGCTAAAAAAACAACATTTATTACAGATAAAGGTGCTTATTGTTGCAGGGTCATGCTGTTCGGCCTAAAAAATGTAGGTGCAACGTATCAGAGGCTAATGAATAAGATGTTTAGAGACTTAATTGGAGACTCAGTCGAAGTATATGTCGATGACATGATAGTCAAAAGCAAAAAGGCTGAGCATCATGCGCATGACTTAGATAGAGCCCTTGAGATTTTGGAAAGTTATGGAATTAAATTAAATCCTAAAAAATGTGTCTTTGGTGTCACTGCAGTAAAATTCTTATGATTTATGATATCCCAACGAGGCATTGAAGCAAATCCACAGAAAATAAAAGCAGTTCTAGATATGCAGGTTCCTAGGACAATTAACGAGGTACAAAAATTGAATGGAAGAAACACCACATTAGGGCGATTCATTTCCTGTTGGGCAAAAAGGTGTCTTCCATTCTATAAAACTTTGAAAGACACGAAAATTTTCAAATGGACAGAAGAATGTAGTGAAGCATTTGAAAGCTTAAAAAAGTTTTTGATAACTCCCCCGTTACTTAGCAGACCAAGAGAGGGAGAAGCACTGTACTTGTATTTGTCCATAGCTTCAGAAATCATGGCTTTAGTCCTAGTCTGAGAAGAAAGAATCGAACAGTATCCTATTTATTAAGTAAGTAGGGTGTTGGGAGGAGTAGAGGTAAAGTATTCTTAATTAGAAAAATTAGCATACATAGTTTTAATAACTTTTGTAAAATTACATCATTATTTTCAAGCACACTATATATGTACGAACTAACCATCCTTTGAGAAAAGTCTTGCATAAGGTTGAAACATCAGGTAGGATGGTTGAATGGGCTATTCGGTTGAGTGAATTTGACATCCATTATGTGCCAAGGGTAACCTTAAAAGCACAAGCACTTTTAGATTTCATCCTTGAGTTGACAGAAACACTTGAGCAGGAAAGACATGAGGCAAGACAATGGTGTTGACACCTCTACATAGATGGTTCAACAAGTCAATCAGGTGTAGGGGTGGGCATCATTTTAAAAGGGTCGAATAAAATGAAGTTCCAGTACGTTGTTCAACTAAATTTTGAGGCTACAAATAACATGGCTGAATATGAAGCTTTGGTAACAGGCATTAGATTGGCTCAAGAGGTAAGACTTGAAAAATTGCTTTTTTTTTTTTTTTTTACTCTCAATTGGTTGTGAACCAGTTGACAGGTACCTATGAAGTTAAAGAATCGATCCTTCTTAAGTATCGAGCCCTGGCAATCCAATTACTTATCCAATTAGAAAAATGGAAAATTTAGCAGATTCCTCGGACCGAGAATGAAGAGGCAGATAGCTTAGCAAGAATGGCAGATTCAAAAGTTGAGTGGACAAATAGTATAATAACATTTGAAATTCAAAATCATGCAAGCATTGTGCAGGAATCTGTCTCTGTAGTATTACCCTTGCAAGGATGGATAAAGCCCATTATATAATAGCTAGATTAAGGGATTTTGCCTCCAGACAAAAGAAAAGTAGTTAGAATTTCCAGAAAAGCAACCAATTATGCATATGAAGATTCGACATTGTATAGAAGACCCAAAGCTCACCCCTAAGCAAAATGTTTAAGTGAAGAAGACGCTCGATATGTGCTTGATGAAGCTCACGAAAGCTTGTGTGGAGCTCCCGAAGGGGCTGATTCCTTGGTTAGGAAAATTTTACTGCATGGGTATTACTGGCCCACCCTAAGAGCAGATGCAAAGAAAAAAATCCGAACATGTAAGCAATGCCAGATCCACAATCCTATACTCAGACAACCGGCAATGCAATTAAACCTTTGGGTAGTGTGTGGCCATTCGCGTAATGGGGGATAGACATATTAGGTCCATTCCCCAGAATAGTTGGGCAGAAGAAATTTATAGTTGTCGCACTAGATCACTTCACAAAATGGGTAGAAGCAGATGCACTGTCAACCATAACACTAAGAAAAATTATATCGTTCTTCCAGAATAATGTAATTTTTTGGTATGGAGTGCCGAACAACATTTTCACTAACAACGGAAAACAATTTGATTCGTCCTACTTTCGTGATTTTTGCAATAAGTGGAAGATCGCTTTACATTTTACTTCGGTGGCACATCAACAAACAAATGGATTAATAGAGGTAACTAATCAAATTATTTTGCAGGGGATAAAGAAAAGGTTGGAAGTAGAAAAATCAAATTGGGCAAGTGAATTAAACAATGTTTTATGGGCGAGCCAAACAACTCCAAAGCGTTCAACTAGGGAAACTCCATTTTCTTTAGTTTATGGAGTAGCAGCAGTAATTCCAATCAAAATAGGAGCACCAAGCATCCGAACCATGAATTTCAACCAAACAAGTAATCAAGAAGCCATGAGGATGAACCTCGATCAATTGGACGAACGAAGAGACTAAGCGAGCATAAAGGCTGAAGCATGCCGAATGAGAATGATCTGCTTCTACAACAAAAGAGTTAAGGAAAGGAGTTATCGACCTAGTGATCTAGTTTTAAAAAAGATAGAGATTACAAAAGGATCAGCTGGAGTTGGAAAGTTAGGTCCCAATTGGGAAGGACCATATATAATAACACAAAGGATAGGCCTGTGCACCTATAAAATTAAAATGTAAACGACAAAGATCTGCCACGAACATGGAATGTAGAAAACCTACGAAAATATTATGTATGAGGTATTAGAGGAAAAACTTATTTTTTTTTATCTAGTTGTTAAGACCTTAGGAAAATGGATGTAAAAGGGGATAACTTGGGAAGTTATTGGGTTATAGTGGTCTTAACAAATAGGTTTTTTTCCTATTTTCTCCCAAATGAATAAAAGAAAGATTTTCTTATATTGATAATTTATCTCATAAAAATTTAAAGGGCAAGGAAGGAAAACTTGCTCTAGTAAATTGAGAATTAAATCATAAGCCTAAGTAAGCTCATGATAGAAAAAGAGTTAGCGAACTCGCAAAGTACAGCCAAAAAGTAAAAAGTATATTTAAAACTTGAAATAAGTGTACAATTAATTCAAATACAGTTAATCCGAATCTCCGTGTTCAAAAGATTGCGCAGTCACATTATTGTTCAGATCCACAAGAGGCATTTCGCTGATGAAATCAAAGTTGTCATTCGGATACCGAGCTTGCAGAATAATAATGACTCACTCTTAAAAGTTGTCAACGGATCTACAATCTTGTCAAGAGCATCATCAGCTTACTTTCGGGCAACAGTTAAATCTTTTCTCAACTGATCACGTTCTTCCTCAGCATTAAGCTTGGATTGTTTTAATTCAGCTTTTTCTTAATCTAATTCAGCTTTCTCCTTTTCAATTGAAGATTTTTTGAGCTCGTGATCAAGGCAGTATCAGTCACCTTCTTGTATTCATCATTGAGCCAATCTAGCTGCTCCTTCAAGTAAAGATCTTTATTGTGGTTAACAACAGTGTTGTCCAACAACCCTTTTACAACTTCAGAGGTATGAATGGCCTTATTCCTGGACACATCAAGTTTTGCACAATGACTGTGCAACTCTAACACTCTCTTCCTCATAACAACAATTTGAGGAACAACCTAAAAAAAAAAATGAGAGGAATATTAAGAATGAATTACTATAACAATAGGCATAGAAGAAAAAATTGTACTTACAGAAAAGATGCTAAACACATTTGGTCAAAGATGACATCCTCCTCCATAGAGTCATTGTTCAGCCAGGTTTTTGCTCACCGGACTATCTGCACAAGATGCAGAAGCACCATGCACCCTCTTGATATACCTTTCCATATTTCGATGAATAGAATGCAGCAAGGCAGCTTCTTCAGAGGTATCATCAGATCTTGCTCTTTTCCTTCGTCAGGTAAGAGGAGTCTCATCCTCAGAAGCAAATTGAGCCCGATTAGTTTTCCCAAGGGAAACTATAGCAGCAGTAGGAGACTTCCTCATAGCACTTGGACTGTCAGTCTGATTGAGAACCTCAGACTGAATAGATGGACGAATTGCAGTAGGAACATGGGGGCCAGAAGCCCTTTTTTCGGCATCTTCATCTTTGTCCCTTAGTCTCAGTCCACTCTCCTTTTTGCGTTGAGTGGATGATTTGTTCTCTCGCTTTTTCTTTCTTCTTTCCTCAAGTTTTTTAGCAAAATCTCCACCAGCCATTTCTATAGAGTAAAGCAAAGGGTTAAAGGTCAGTTAGGTAATGCACAAAATGGAGCAAAAAAATTATACCTTTTTTATTCCATTTTCCTAGACGAGTAGAAGGATATTCCAAGGCCAGGAGATGGAGAACATTGACAGGGTTTAATGCATATGCAGAGAGAGCTTTAATGCTAGCTCTTTCTTTCTGTGTCAGAGAACTGTCTTCCCTGAATGAAGACGTTGAAGACCATGAAGTTTTTATATCAAAATCTTCTTGACTTTTTACAATAAAGAACTTTTCCTTCCATTTGCCTTTTAGCGATATGCACAAACCATCAAAGATATCCAAACCACCCCGAGCAGAAAGATGGGGGTGATCTGTCCTTTCTTCTTTAAGTGATAAGACATACAGGCCATTTACAACAAAGGGCGAGAATTAAAGGTTGGATTTCCAAGCAAGCAGAGCTAGGCCAAGCATGATTCTGATACTGTTTGGTGTAAGTTGGGACACAGGTATCCCAAGTTGATTGAGGTAGTCTCGCAGCTCTGGCTGAAGAGGGAGGCAAACACCTGCTCGTAAGTCTTCCTCATATAAAATTTAAAAATTAGGGCTTCGTTCACTGTTAGCCCGAACATCTTAACCTACGGGCAAACAGTTTGTATTATGGTGGAATGATAAATTTGGCGTGAAGCCTTTCCATATCCTCATATTTAAATAGAGAACTCAAATGGGCTACTCTGTTTTCTTTTTTAGCGATGGACTTCTTTTTGTTAGCAGGCTTTGCAATTTTTGGGTGAGGACGTTTGCCTGGGGATTTTCTACCAATTACGATCCCACTAGGGGGAGTTCTCTTTGAGGCAGCAATTTCCATCATAGCCAAAGTGCGACTAGAAGGAAATTCGTTCCCCATTGTTCTATCAGAGCTTGAAGAAGATGAGCTTAAATCTTCTAGGGTAAGACCTTTGCCCTTATTAGAGGGAAAAGCAACCATGATTGAAGGGTTTGTAAAAAGAAAAGGAGAAATAGAAGAAAAATGGCGATAAAAATGAAAAAGAAGCAGTTGCAAAGAATAAATTTCGCAGAAATTCTAGTTACTGTTTTTGCAGATTGAAGTGGATTTGCAGAAGGAATATAGAAGTAGAAGAGAATGAAGAAAGTTGATATTTTGGGGATACTTAAAATAAAGTAAAGCTTGAAATGATGAGGAATAGTGAAAAGACAATTCTGTTGGATGATTGAAAGGTCACTCCTCTCCGAAATGTTCAGAGGAGACATCGTTTCAAGAGAAGTCGATAAATTTAAAAAGGTGCATTCATCAAGAGCAAGTAATTAATGAATTGACGGTTAGGGCTTACGTGGAAATAATGACGTGTTAAAATATAGAGCTCGAGCATACGAGACGAAAGGCCAAGATTCGCAAAACTGAACATAAATGATTTGGTATTGTTTTTTTTTTTTTATTTTTTTTTTTTGTGGGGGGGGGGGGGGGGGTTTTTTTTTAAAAAAAGTTTTAAAAAAATAAAAATTATGAAAAAGGA
>CANUEP010236780.1:0-86548 GCA_947857235.1 Jatropha podagrica
AAAGTGATAAGGATAAATCTATTTAACATTATCTCTAACTCTAACAAAGTGATAAAGATAAATCTGTTACAATGATAATTATCATCTAAAAATAAATTAATTCTAATATTATAACATGGTAAAATTGTTTTGGCTAACAATGATAACCAATTAACTGCATGGTCTGAGATTAAAGAAAAATTTTTATTGTAAAAAGTACGAGATTGTTCATAAATACCAGGATACTGTCCTTAACTAATTTGAGAACGTGTTTCAGTCTAACCAACGAAATCATTCCTTTCACCAAAGAAAAAAGGGGGGAGAGAGAAATGAGTTGATGTCTTTTTTTTTTCATCTTTATCTCATTGAATTTAGATTCATTGAGACTGACAGGCTGAAATTTGCAGCACCGGCCTTTACATGGCATGAAATGCACCAAGATCATTGTGAGCCTCTCTCTTATATGAATATGGAACATAGATAAAACTTCTCTTATTTTAATTTTATTTTTTTTCTAATAAATTGTCAGAAATAATCTTATTTTAAAAAAATTATTTATTCATTGATTTAGTCTTTAACTAAGCTTGCAGACTGGATTTAAATAAGTCATACTCATGAAATATTGCATAAGTCTCACACATTAGATAGAAATAAGGTGGTCAAATCATGTATGTCGTCAAAAATCAATTAAAAAGTCAAAAATATATATATTACTTATTCCAATAGGCAAACAAATATTGAAATGCATTACTCTTATAAGTTATACAATGTAATTAAAAAAATATAAGTCACAATATTTTGAAATAAATAGTACAAATGAATGGATAATATAATAGATAAT
This sequence comes from Jatropha podagrica, assembly GCA_947857235.1. Classification (NCBI taxonomy): domain Eukaryota; kingdom Viridiplantae; phylum Streptophyta; class Magnoliopsida; order Malpighiales; family Euphorbiaceae; genus Jatropha; species Jatropha podagrica. Next base: position 821 of record CANUEP010236780.1, read on the forward strand.
TTCCATACAATTTTTCCTTGTACAATGAGTTTATTACAGGGAAATGTTTCTTTTTTTTTTTTTTTTAAGGAACAACCAATTTCATTGATAAGAAGAAGATATTACAACTCAAATAGAGAATAATCGTATTAGCTTGTCTCTAAATCTACCTAATAGTAACATCAGACCTGTTAATTAATATGACACCTTAAGCGAATTCTGCATTGACTAAAAATGTCGTGAAACTGATGTACATAAAATCTTAGACTAGCAGATGAGCTTTTAAACTATAAAATGATTCTAACTTAGGAATAAATCTGTATGAGTATAATTGAATTCGACTCAAGCGCATAATATCTTGTTAGGTCGGACGAAGTGTAAGCGGTGATATCTTAAAAATAGAACTAGAACGTGCAACGGTATTTAGAAAAATAGATTTAGTAATTAATTAGCAATAAGTTAATAATTAGCTACGGAATTGGGGGAAATAAAATTTAAATATTAAATGGAATCAATCAGCAATATCCTTATCACCCTCCTCTCTTCTTCCTTTCGTCAAACAAAAATCCCAAATCCATTTTCTCTCTTCAAAATATGTCCCTTTCTCATCAATCTCATTCTTCTCCTTTGTACTATCCCTTTGAAACTGAAAGCTTATGAATGATGTTTTGGTTTGATTATGGCATTGTCAACTAAGGCGAAGCGAAGGGACGGGGGACGGGGGACGTGGGAGACGGGGCCACCTAAAATCAAAATTTTTTTAAAAATTTTCTTTATAATTTAATTTAGTAAAAAAAAAAATTTTCTTCACTTTGGTCCCCCAGGTTTTGAAAAACTTATTTTGGCTCCCTCAAATTTTAAAGTCTAGCTCTGCTGCCACTGTTCAAAACAATCTCATCTCTGTTTCATGCAATGGCATTATTAGAGCAACCCTTAAGATAATGTTAATAGCAATAATATAAAGAGAAAAATAGAGAAAGACCTTCCCATGGTAGATTGTAGTTATTCTTCTACAATTTAGCTTTTCAGGGATATAAACTAATCATTTGGAGAACATAAAAAATATTTTAAAGCTACTAATGAAAAAGTCTTTTCCAGAATTCCTAGAACTAAGAAACTAATTGGCATCTAATTCTTTCCAAATTGCATTGATTGGAAAAGAGTTCTTGGTTCTAATTTTTCCGTTGAAGACATTTTTATTGGATTTGATGTTTGCAAATTAGACAAGCATCTTCATATATCCTAAAGTATTTAAGTATAAAAGACAGATCAAACTTTACACTTCAGCGCCTAAGAAGTTTTCTTTAGCAGAAGTTCTGGAATCTTTTGAAGATGTAAAGCTTAATTTTCTCATCCAACTCCACTTCGAAAAAATCAAGATTTCGTTGTTCAGTTGCCTTCCAAGTTGAATGAAGGCGTAAGTCATACTAAAGCTTCTATTACAACAAGATTGCTCTAAACATGTTGAAGTTCAAATATTTTACACGTGTTTATATTTGAAAATACTTTAAGTAAATAAATATCTAAAATATGCTGAATATATCAACAAAATAGTAATAATTGAAAGTTTCACCAAAAATTCACAAAACTATAATAATTGCCTGGACCTCACTAACTAATGATTTCAAATTTATTTGCCTGGAACTTACTATGCATGGATAACATGGAAAACCACTATTTTTCAGGCAAGAAAAGAAACAAAAATGATTGATTCGTCGCAAAACAACCTCCATTGATACACTAGGTAGAAGGGGCTGAATCGTTTTATCGCCTTTTTGAATCTCCTACTCTTCACTTCAATTTGCTTTTTTCTTCTTTAATCTCCACCAAGAGAGGCATCCCGTGAAAATACAGGGATGAACAGTTGTCAAAAATAAAAATTAAAGGTTGCTTTCTATGATACAAAACTGCAAGAAATTTACAAAATTTCAGAGGTATTGTCAAACGGATGAAACAAATCTGCAAAAGAAAAATTTGCAGTTCCATACTGAAGTTTAGACCTTACCAACATCGCCACAAATATGGTCAACTAGACATGTCTCTATGACACTTTCAACAGTTCATGGAAAGCCTCCTGTGGAATATCAACTGAGCCAACACGCTTCATTCGCTTCTTGCCTTCCTTTTGTTTTTCCAAAAGCTTCCTTTTCCGAGTAACATCCCCACCATAACACTTAGCAAGAACATTCTTTCTCATAGCTGAAATACTAAGAACCAGCATGAAGAGGATTAGTAAAGAGATGACAGTGACCGATAGTTATGCTCAAATGAGCAAGAAAAGCACTCTCCTTTGGAGAAAGAGAGATGGTTAAGGAAAGAAAAAACAGAAAAAAGGCATCAATTTACTGCTTCTGCCACGAAGAAATTACCAAGAACTGACTCAGTAAACTCTTGACACGAAAATAGGCTAATATTACTTACGTTTCTCTTGCAATAATCTTTGCTCCAACAGCTGCTTGTATAGTTATCTCAAACATTTGCCTGTTCAAAATATGAAAATCACACAACTGGAGAAACAAAGAAATTATAAAACATGATAGAAACAAAACTTAAAATTAAAGACCTATCAATGAACTTCTTCAGCTTCTCCACCAGCTCACGACCAACTCGTTGAGCCTTCAAATTGTGAACAATGGTTGCCATAGCATCAACTGGTTGTCCATTCAAAAGGATATCAAGTTTAACCAAATCAGCTTCTTGATATCTGTAAATGAAATCCATTAATTTTGTTAAAGGTGAAGTGAAAATAAAAATATTCAAAAGTTTCTCATCAAACGTAGATAATGATCACCTCCTTAATAAAAACTTTAATTCAATGAGCTATGACTAGGGTTGAGCACACAACAGTTTTAACAGAAAAACCAAAACAAACCGAACCAGTCTAATTCGATTATTTGGGTAATCTGCTCAGTTTGGTCAATAAACTGATTTCAGTTCGGTTTTTGGTAAAGAAAATTGTCTCAACCAGACTTAACCAAAATATAAGACGACATTGTTTGGGACCTTTTAATTTTACTAGGGCTTAGTTTTGCTTGTCCAAGCCTCCCTTCCTCTAGCTAGCATCTGTCTTCTTCTAGAATCCCCTGTCAAGGAGACAGAGGGGTGCAGCAAAGAAGAGAATGGCCCAACAAGGAGATTGTAAAAACAATCCCGGCTGCATAAAACACCAGAATCAAACCAAGAACCCAAGGCATCAATATAAACCCAATCAAGAATGTCAGGGATCGACAAAGCATCAAAGCCAACAAAATCCCCACCATCCAAGTCGAAAATCCCACTGGCAAACAAACCAGGTTGAGAAAGGGACAACAAATATAGTTCCTTGTCTCTTTTCTATATACATCCCAACTCAAATATCACCATAAAAATTTATAATACCAATCCTCAACCATCGCAAGAACCCAAAATCAAGCATCCAAATAAAAAACAACAAAGATGAACGAAGACGAACAAAAACAGCATAATTTACAGTGTACTGAACGTATGAGATCCATTATATATGCCTCTTGGTGCAGTAAAAGAATCAGAAATGTAGAAAAAGCCCTGACAGTACATTCCATCAGCTACCTTTTCTTGATCCCTTTTTCTTTTCTTCTTTTCGTTAATTGATTTTTTATTGCATAACAGATTGATGGATTATGAGATTTTGAGTTTTTATAAGACGTAACGCCTGGTGGTGAATTTAGTGATAAAAATTCTGTGGATAAATTGATGATAGCAAGGATTTGGAATTAAATAAAGACAATTAAAAAATAAATTAATAAATCTAGTAAGGCCCTTCCTTTGGCCAGTTTTCCTAGTGATTTTCCTTCTTTTCTTTTTTTGCATCACTACCAAAACTAATTAAACTGAACTGGACCAAAATATTTGTTTTGTGCAGTTTTGTTTCCAACTAACTATAGCTTGGTTCGCTTTTCAGTTTTGTTTCACCGATTGCACACTCCCATCTATGACCTTGAAACAATAATCCTAATATGAGAAGCCGAAGAAATAAAATAAGCAACAAAAAAGAGCAATTTCTCTATGCACTAATTATCTCATGCATTTAAGGGAAATATATTTGTGGCCAAAATCACCCATTCTGACATGTTACAGGAAACTCAAAAAACAACAGCACTTTCTATGGTAACAGTATCACATTCACCTATTTGGTGGCATCACCTTCGTCTAAGGAAATGAGCTTAAGACTATGTTTTGTGGATGTTTGTGTTTGAGAGAGAGCATACGTACTCTGAATCTTCGTAGTCAAATGATGCATATCCTGATGTTACACTCTTCAACTCATTGTAAAAATCGACAACAATTTCCCTCAAAGGTAGACGATACTTCATAAAGGCTCGTTGGCTTCAAAGATGAGAATTAGAAAGATTACTACTCTTATTTCGAATTACTATATACAATGGTAAATATGCAGTACATGAAAACCAGAATTGACAGCCAAATTTAAATTGCAGATTGGCATATATAAAGTACCTGTCAATAAATGAATACTCCAACTGCTGCCCTCTCCTGTCAGAGCAAAGGGTAATGACAGGCCCCACGTACCTTAAGTGGAAAAGTGAAAGCCGGACAAGTTAGCACTTAGCATGCTAAAAAAAGAAACAAGTCATCATTCACAGAGTGTATGCCAGTGTGAGAGCTTACTCACTAGGGATGATAACTGTAGCTATGACTGTAGGTTCCCAACTAGCTGTAACTCGCTTCTTAGGATTTGAAGGCAATGCAGCAGGATTCTGAACTTGTACTTTGCTAGCAAAGCAACAACATAAATTGTTAGGAAAAGCATATGCGCAGCATTAGAAATTAGCAAGACAAGGACATACCTTCCATCAGAATACTCAAAAATATATGGAACAGTTGGAACTGTGGAAATAACATGAGCTCCATACTCCTGTCATCCATTTGAAGATAGGCTGTGTATTAGGAATGCCATTTTCCAGTTATTATGCTCTCCAGAAATTAGGCAATTACTACTTCGAACAATAATAACATTATACTACCTCAAAAAAAAACAATTTGACTCTCTGCTACAGGAAATCACAAAAGAGGGAAGCATCACCTGTTCAAGCCGCTGATGAAATACATCCATGTGAAGTAAGCCTAAGAAACCACACCTATATATAAGACCAGTAACCATAAAATGTCACTACATATGAAACTAAATGGAGGAAAAAAAAAACTTTGCAAAAAAGCAAAGCACATATCAACAACATCATTCAGTAGTTGGATATGCACCTAAAACCCAGACCAAGTGCAGAACTACTCTCTTTAGTAACAGACACGCTGGCATCATTGCATGTCAATCTCTCTATTGCATGGTTAAGCGCATCAAAATCGGATCCATCAGCTGGATAAAGACCCGAGAACACCATATGTTTTGCAGGCTTAAAACCTAAAATTAGAGAATTATAAATAGAAGTAATATTAGGAATAGGATGGAAAAATTTTAATATTGGCCAATAAATCTTCCTTCCCCTTCCTCTGAACTCCCACTGTTTACCAGTACTTGTTTAGAAATGTGCCAGTCAACAGCTATGGATTGTGTGGCCTGTTTAAGTAACTTATGATATAAACTATTTATACATCATGTATCCTAGAGTCACCACCAACATATAAAATATTGCACAGCTCATTTTCGGTTATATGTTTACACAATAATATAACCTTTTCCATTTGCTTTATACATCTAATCCTTATAAGTGAGATTCTGAATAAAAAATGTCACAAACTGTTTGGACATCACAATTCTGGAAAGAAGAAATGCAAATTCTTTGTCCACTGTAACAAAGAAAATCAAAGAAAATGTTCCTATAGCTTCAATTTCTCTGTAACAGTTCCCAGGTCAGATCAATTTATATATATGAATGAAAGAGGGTATTGCTTAGATTTCCCAGTCATTGTAAACAAAAGATAGAGAAGCATCATAGTAGTGAAAAGGGTGATGATTACATACCTGGCAGAGGTTCTACAATGCTTCGGCTATTATATAGAGTGTCTCCAACACGTGCTTCTTTGGTTGATCTCATGCCACTTACCATATATCCAACTTGTCCAGTTAGAAGAACTCCAGTTCGTGTCAGTTCAGGATGCATGAAACCAACATCCAGAACCTCATATCCTTGGCCAGTTGCTGCAGATGAAATCTTATCACCCTTCCGCAGTGTGCCATCTACAACTGCGACATGGCAGATTACCCCCTTGTATTCATCATAATAAGAGTCCAACAAAAGCATACGTAGCGGTGCATCACTATCCCCGGGAGGAGGAGGTATCCGCTCTATGACTGCAGGAAGGACTTGCTCAAGACCCTGCCCCGTTTTGGCAGATGTCAAAAGGCAATCGTTAGGTTCAAGATCAAACATTGATTTTAATTGAGCTTTAACACGATCAGGATCAGCAGTTGGCTGATCTATTTTGTTGATGACAGGAATTATTGTCAGATTTGATTCAAAAGCCAAATAGAAGTTAGCTACAGTTTGCGCCTGAACACCTTGGGCAGCATCAACAACCAAAAGGGCACCTTGGCAGGCTGCTAAGGATCTTGATACTTCATAGCTGAAATCGACGTGACCAGGCGTATCAATTAGATTTAGCAGAAACGTTGGAGGTTCATGTGTATCACCAACATTCAGGCCATTAACCTTGTACTTGTGGAACATGGTAGCTGTTTGAGCTTTAACAGTTATTCCCCTTTCTCTCTCTACCTAAGACAATCCAAATTCCATCACATACATTCCATACAGAATTAACTTGACAAAAAAAATTTCAGAGTTGAAACCTTTCTACCCTGCAACTACAACAAAAAGTTATACAGTCGAGGCTGAACATTGATTGAATTTATGAAATTTCACGACAACTTGCTAGTTCAATGTTTTGCATTCAGAAACACCTATACATGGTTGTTGGATTATTTCATCAGTCTTACACTTCCATTAAGCATCTATTATGAATGAAATTACATTACTACTTTGGATAGCTTACAATACTTTCCAAACTCTACAACTCACATTGTAGTTTTCAATCAGGATACAAATAAGAACAACACTAACACTCCTGTAGTAAGGTGTTTGACCTGCATTTCACACACTTAAGCAATCCAAATTCAAAAAAATATCACTCTAAACAAATTATTGGAAAGGTCACAAGTTCCAAATGGTCAAAGAGTTTGTTTTCATCATACTCGCACACTCCACTATCTTGAATGGTTTTAATCATTGCAATTCCATTTCAATTTTCAAAAAAATGTTTCATCCCTCTCTTCCATTCCATATACTTTTCCCATTAGGACCAATTAATCCAAAAAAGAACATTTGTAACCTCAAAACTGAAACTTCATCTACAACAAACCCATCAATACCAATACTTCGAAAATTTGGATTCTAAAAACCACTGCTCTAAACATTAAATTTAAAAACAAAAACAAGAAAAAAAAGGAGAAAGATCTTTTGTTCCTTCAAAAACAAGAGAAAACCAGCAAAATGGTGTTTAAATACCTGCAATTTATCAAGGTACTGAGGCTGGCCATGGCCTTTTTTTATTGTTCCAGTGAGCTCCAAAAGCCGATCAGCGAGCGTTGACTTGCCATGGTCGACATGTGCAATAATGGAGAAGTTTCTGATTCTCTCAGCTGGATACTGGCTCAAATCTATGCTGTTCTCCTTGCAGTTATGGCGGGAATTGGAGCAAAAGGCACGCGTCAGTTCTGAACGGTAGTTTGGCCTGAATCTTAAATATGATTGTAGCAGAAACAGACATTTTGGTGATTTTAGGGTTTTTGAAACTCTGCGTAGAGAATCCATGTTGGGTTTCTGCTAGAGCAGGCAATCGGAAGTAGCTGCTGTCGTGCTACTGTCGAGTTAAACCGCAACTTTGGTAAAAAACGACATCGTTGTCAATTCTAATTAAAAAAAATTATATAGTATTACATAATTATATATTAGTATTATTCATCAATTAAAATTTAAAACACATTGATCCAAATTGTAAAAAGTCGGCAATGATTATTCTTCTTGAAGCCTGAAGTTGACATGCTTGGGTATGAGTCTAATCACATAAACTAAATTTATAAATGTTGGGATGTTAACGTCATCACGGTGAAAATTTTTTTTTATATATTAAAAAGAAAGGTTTAAATTTAAATCAATTATCAAATCGTATTTGCATTTTTTAATAAATTATACTCTTAATATGTACAATTAAAATTTTAAGTTTCAGCTTTGATTATTGCAAAATTATGGTCACAATCCATAATGAAATGGAAAAAAGAGATAGACACAAGAAAGGATTTTGAAAATTCATTTAGCCAATCGAGTATTTTGCATGGAAAGTGCGGAATTAAAATTAGTCTAGTAAGTGACTTTAAAAATATTATGAAATAATTTATATTCAAAATTTATACAAATTTATTATATAAACACATATGCACTTATTATTAGAATATATCGTGGTATGCGTTATACAAATGCTCTATTAATTCTAACGGTAAGTTATAATATACTATACATCAAATCATTTGAGAATTCTTAATATAAGTAAAGGGATAAAATTTGAATAGACTATAATAAATTAATGATGAAGATATATTTAAATAGAAAAATTTGTAAAAATAATTGGATTTTTTATGCTTTGAATGAAATAAATAATTATAATAACTAAATATATAAAAAATAATTAAATTTTATTCAGAAATTTCTAGAAAAACGTTGAGTTAATTAAAATAATGTATATTAGATAAATATTTGGATGCGTGTGATAAAAGTCATTCTTCATCAGCCTCAAACATCAAATGACGCATAATGTATAAGATAAATATTAGTCCTTATAGTTTAAATACTCTTCTAGCATTTGACAAAAGTATCATTTCCATGGCAACTTCCGGCTTCTGCTCTCATCTTGTCTTCCTTTTATGCGCACTTTGTGCCTTCATCACTACAGGAACGAGAGCAAATTCAAATGTAAGTATTTACTCTCTCTTCTCATTTCCATCTTCATGTTTCCCATATGCATAGAGTTGTAAATGAGTCAAATCATTCGTGAATTACTTGAGGTTTAACTCAATAAAAACTCGTTATCGAAATGAGCAATGAAACGAGTTTAATAAACGAGTCAAACTCAAGTTAGCTTAGCTAATTAAATTGCGAGCCAGATCTATTGAGTCAAGTATGCAAACTAGAGTCTGAATTGAGCTTTCAATAAGCAAAATTAATTGAATTTACAATAAAATAAAGTTATTTTCATTTAATAGATTTCTAAATTGAAGTCAAACTCGACTCATTTGTAGTTATCAAGTCAAGATTGAGCTTGAATCGAGCATATTTTTATTGAATTGAGGTTCATCACGAAAAGATTGGCTCATCTCAGCTTGGCTTTACAGCTCTATATGTGGATTAGACTTGGGTTCGGGTCCAAGTCCAATTTTGGAACATCCAAACCCAATCGAGTCAAAGGGTTTTGTTTTTTTAAATAATCGAATCAAATTATATATTTAGTAAACAAATAAAAAATTTGGGATAGTTTGCTAACCAATCTTAATCTTTTATTCTATAGTGGCAACCTCATTATTACAAGAGAGACAAAGCTATACAAAACTGGCTAAACCATGGCGGTGATTTACAAAATAGAAGATATGCGAATAAAGAGACCAAAATCAACCCTAAAACTGCTTCAAAGCTAGGTTTAAAATGGAAATTTTTGGCAGGTGGAGACATTTCAGCAACACCAGCAATTTTTAATGGAACCCTTTATTTTCCAAGTTGGAATGGTTACATTTATGCAGTTAAAGGATTTGATGGGAGTCTCATTTGGAAAAAGAATTTGCAAAATCTTACTGGGGTTATTGCACCAAGCTTTTTGTCCTTGTTGAATGTGAACTCTACAGCATCAAGATCAACACCTACAGTTGTAGCAGATGATGACTTGCTTATATTTGGAATTTATGGACCAGCGGTTGTTGTTGCTGTTAAAAGATCAACAGGAGACTTCGTTTGGGCTACTCAGATTGAAACTCATTTGGCTAGTGTTATCACCATGTCTGGAACTTACTACCAAGGGTTAGTCAATATCACCCTATTAATTAATTAATTAATTAATTCTTCATCACCATCATTAAAATTAATTAAAACTAATTTTTAGATGATATGACTATTCACTAAGTCATTTGACCAATTTTTATATTTTTTTCCGTTAAATCAATAAGAAAACACAAAGGTCAAAGGAGTAAGAGATAAAACCAATCTATCTATTTGTTTTTAAAGATATATCAAAGATGAGAAAAGATAAAAGAAGTATTTTTCCTATTTCATAGCATTTTTTCCTTACTTTATTTGGTGTATGAATGGCTCTGTGCACGAGTCAATATTCTTATCTATACAATAAATTCATTTGAATTGTTAAAGTCAAAGTCGGATTCATATAGTTATATTTATCTTTTCATAGGCATGTATAATTATATTTTGAACATTTCTCCATTAAATGCTAGGGGCTACTACATTGGAACATCATCAATGGAGGAAGGTGCATCAATTGCTCAATGTTGCACATTCAGGGGCAGTTTCATAAAACTAGACCCAAAATCAGGCAAAATACTATGGAAAACTTACATGTTACCTGACAACTTTAACAAAACTGGAAATTATTCTGGAGCAGCTATATGGGGAAGCAGTCCATCAATTGACAAACATAGAAACCTCGTTTTCATTGCAACTGGAAATTTATACTCAGTTCCTCAACATGTACGAGAATGCCAAGAGAAAGAAAATAATGCAACCAAACCTACTCATTTGGACCAGTGTTTGGGTCCTGATATCCATTCAGAATCAATCTTGGCCCTTGATTTGGATTCTGGAAAGATTAAATGGTCTCATCAGCTTGGTGGTTATGATGTGTGGTTTGTAGCTTGTAGTATTATAAATTTTACATCTCCTGATTGTCCAATTCCTGGGCCTAACCCTGATGCTGATTTTGGAGAAGCACCAATGATGTTAAGCATAAAAGTCAATGGAAGTAGGAAAGATATTGTTGTTGCTGTTCAAAAAAGTGGGTTTGCTTGGGCTCTCGATCGTGATGATGGCAACCTCATTTGGTCCACGGTAGTTGCTTTCAACTTTTAATGTGCCTTTAATGCTTTGTTTAGGAAAAAGTAATCTTGACTATTCCACAAAATTAATTATTTTAATATATATTATTCATTTGAATAATATTTAACTGTTTAAATATCTATTTTATAAAATGGTACAAATAAAATATTACAGGATTAAGTATATTTAGTAAAATTAATTGTTTTGGTAACTGTTCGCTATTTTGATAGAATTTGGCTATCAGCTATTTTAGTAGAATTTTTTAAACAACCTAAAAGCAAAGCATTACATGGGTTGATTTTTTATAAAATGTTATTTAACTTTTAAGCTAGTTCAAAAACTATGTTATTATAAAAAATAGCATTTAGTGTTTGACTAGTCAAAATGTTAAAAACTACTTAAAAAGTTGAATACAACTTTAATTTTTTATGAAACGTTATGTTAAACTCTAAAATATAATTCAAATGTTATGTTATCGAATACTATAAAAAAATAATATTTAGTGTTTTGACTAATAAAAATGCTGAGATGTACTCAAAAAATTATTGCCGAACATAGTCTAAAGATGAAAACGGATGACTTAAAAGTAAAATAATGCACTTTTCTCCCTTAGACGAGGTCAAGAATTCACTGGGAGTGCTTTGCTCTTAGTAGACTGCAGCACGAATTAGTCTTAACCCAGTGAAATGGGATATGTGTAGTTAATAAAAATAAATTGAAATAATGCAATTAGAACTGGGAGCTAACGAGTCTTCTTCTTCAAAAACTTGAATGCAGGAAGCGGGACCTGGTGGCCTTGGTGGTGGTGGTACCTGGGGAGCAGCCACCGACAAAAAGAGGATTTACACAAACATTGTGAATTCTGATGGTAAGAACTTCACTTTAAAACCATCAAACAAGACAACAACTAGTGGTGGTTGGGTGGCAATCAATGCCCATAATGGTAAAGTTCTATGGTCTACACCAGATCCTAGCAATGCTTGGGCATTTGGTCCTGTTACTATTGCTAATGGTGTCTTATTTGCTGGCTCAACATTTAGAGAAGGGCCCATATATGCAATTGATGCCCAGACAGGAAACATTCTGTGGCGGAATCACACTGGAGCCACCATTGCCGGTGGTGCTACGGTGAGTGATGGATGTATATATTTTGGGCATGGATATAAGGTAAGCACTGGAACTGGAAACCCATTGTTCACTAGAGGGAAATCACTGTTTGCATTCTGTGTCACCTAGTGCTTCCTATGTTGGAAATATTAGAAAAAAATTGAACTGAATATGTACTTTGAATTTATGTATATTTATTTTTCGTAATAATTTCAGTTGTCAAACAGAATTTAAGATTAATTGTGTTTCAATCATTATACTAATTGTCCCTCGTTTATTGCATAAATTATAATATAAAATATAAAAATACATCTGAAAACGATCACTATTTGGTTCAAACAAAGAAAATGAATAAATAAAGAATTGTACAACATAATGATAACACTTTCACAATTAAATGATTTAAAAAAATTTTATTTGTGGTAACATCTCACACCCACTTATTTCTCCCTTTCTCTCTCGTTCTAAACATAAGTAAAATTAAACATCATTTCATGCCTATAAACCTTTCCACCCTCCACAATAGACTGAGGGAAAGTTGGTTGATTAGGGAAATCAGGATACCACTGAGTCTCCAAACATACACCTGCATGTTTCTTATACACAGCACCTTCTTTTCCTTTAACATCGTTGAGCTTATTTCCTGTATAAAATTGCATGCCAGGTGCATTGGAATTTAAATCCATTCTAATTCCCGTTTTCTCATCCTGCAAATTGGCTACCATTCTCATTGGTGTCTTGGCGTCAGTATAAGCGTCAAGAACATAATTAACGTCATACCCATTTGGAAGAAGAGTGATTCTTTTTCCAATAGGTTTAAGTTCATAATATTCTTCTGTAAAATCATAAGCAGTTCCTCTTGCATATAGAATTTGACCGGTAGGGATCAAATCATTATCCACAACTGTGTAGAACTGTCCTTTGATTTGGAGTTTTGAGTTTAAGATATCTCCACTGTTATGGCCAGCTAAATTCCAGTATGTGTGTTGAGCTAGACTCACTGGGGTTGGCTTTTTGTCTAGACTCTTGGCTTTCATTATTATGTTGAATTGGTTATCTGCAATGATCGAGTATGTAACTGTAGCTCGAATCGCGCCAGGAAAACCTGCGAAAAATATTAAGAAGTAAGATCAGAAAACCTCCAGCTCTCCGGAGTTCGGTTAAATATGCAAAATGACAATAGATTTTGCTAACCTTGGTCACCGTCAGGGCTGTTATATACAAAGGAAATGGAAGGAGTAGGGCCATCTTTTTTGTTCTTGATAGCCTTCCAAAGAACTTTAGAGAATCCTTTAGGGCCACCATGAAGAGTATTTTTGCCTTCATTGGCTTCCAATTTATATACTTTTCCGCTTAGCTTGAATTGAGCACCTCCAATTCTGTTGGCAACACGTCCTACGGTTGCTCCAAAATATTCAGTGTCTTTCTGGGAAAAAAATTTTCAAGGTTGCGTTAATTGCAGTCTGTAATGAACAAAATTTTAGGCAAATTTGTTAAGAGATTAAATAAAAATCCTGACCTCATACTCTTCAATTGTGTCATAACCAAGAACAACATCGACTGGTTTTCCTGTTAAATATTTAAAAAGAAAATATAAAAACAACAAATTTGAAATTTAAAAAATTATTTATTGATCAACTATCTGCATTTAAATGTATAAGATGAAATGATTAAATCTTGACAGACTCATTTCTTTCGAGTAATTTCCAAATAAAAAATAAAAGAAAATTCATAGAAATAGTAATATAATAAAGAGAATAAAAAAAATATACCAGTTTTGTCAGGAATAATCAAGGAGACAATAGTTGCACCCCAATTTGTGAGCTTCAAGGTAATATTTCCCTTTTTCAATTCAAAGAACTCGGCCTTTCCACCAGCAGCATTGGTAGAGGCAAATTCAAAGGCAACTAAAAGGGAAAAACAAAGTAAAAAAGTTATATTTTTCATCTTTTTTTTTATTTTTTTATTTTTTTTTGGATTTTCACAATGATAATTATTGAAAAGAAGATAAAGAAGGCTTGTTTCAATTGCTTCTGATGTCTCAACTATTTATACTTGGAAAAAAGTGCTAAATATAGACATTGTTGAATAGGATAACTTATTTTATTCATTTCGTGAAGGAAACGATTTCCATTTTATTTGCCGTTTTAACCGCTAAAATTTTTTTGTGAAAATAAATAAAAGATAAATATAGTGTTTATAATTTAGCATTTCTGCAAGCAGAAATATTCCAGAAATGAGAAGCAATGGAAACAAGACTTATTTATCTTCCTTTCAACAATTGTCATTGTAAAAGTCCAAAAAAAAATAAAAAAAAAATAAAAGTAAAAAATGAGAAAAATAACTTTGTTATTCTGTTTTTCCATTTTAGTGGCCTTGGAATTTGTCACTAGCAATGCTGCTAGTGGAAAGGCTGAATTTTTTGAATTGAAAAAGGGAAATATTACCTTGAAGCTAACCAACTGGGGAGTAACTATTGTCTCCTTTGTTCTTCCTGATAAAACTGGTGTAGTTTATAATTTTCTTTATTTTATTTATGCTTCTTTGAATTTCCTTTTATTTTTTATTCGAAAACATTCAAAAGAAATGAATCTGTCAAGATTTCGACCTTTGATCTTGCACATTTCAAAGCAAAACAATCGGTCACTAAACAATCCTGATTTCCCTAATCACCCAACTTTCCCTCAGTCTATTGTGGAGGGAGGAAAGGTTTATAGGCATGAAATGATGTTTAATTTTACTTATGTTTAGAATGAGAGATAAAAAAAGAGTATGTGAGATATTGTCATACATACAATTTGTTTTTAATAATTTAAATTCATATAATGAATGGGTTCAATTCTTAAATTAAGATTTTTTTTTTTTTGTCTCAGTTTGATGTGTGTGTGAATTACGTTTTGAAGGTAAGTGATCAGATAAATGTATAGAAATTGAATGTATGTGCGAATTACGTTTTGAATGTATCATGGAATCTTTACACAGGTTATATGAAAATTTAGAAAGTGAATGATATTTTACTTTATATTAACATAAAACTTGCAAATGAAGGTCATTTGATTTAGTTAAGTAAATAATGTTAGAGATCCCTCTCCCTTAATCTCTAGGTATGGAGTGCCTTTAAATACTTTGAGAGAGTGCTTTGGTCCCTTTTTATGGATCTGGTTTGTGTAAATTCGAATTAGTCGGGTCAGTAAACTTCGCCACCCGATGATTAATTACTCTCTTTTTTTTAAGAATAATTAATAATTAATGCTTATCTATTTTCAATTAACCCTCACAGCTAATTAAATAGTCATTATCTATTCCACTCCCTCCTCTCTTCAATCTAAAGGCCAAATGATACAATTTCTTAATTGGAATGCGAGTTATACCAATACGTGTTTTCCATAACTACGAGGAGGGAATTGCTTAACCAAACAAACAAGGGAATGCCAGCTTATGGAATGCAGACAACTGGGCAACTAAAGGCGGGTTAGTTAAGATCGATTGGAATTCATAGCAACATCGCACTTTCAGGGCAAGAGCTTGCAAGTGGAACGGACCGGTCAACACCAATGAGTGTGCTTTCAACACTCCTGCTAACTGGTGGACATCACCAACATACAACCAGTCGAGTTATCCCAAGCAGGGTACGTTAAATGGGTGAGAGATAACTGCATGATTTATGATTACTGAAGGATATTGAGAGCTTCAATGGACATATACCACTGGAATGTTTTAAACTACAGTTCTAAAATTAAGGGTCCTGGTTTGTTTTCTGGAAGAAGACCAATGATACAAAAGCTCTAGGCCTTACAACTAAATTAACCAAATTCCATGAAATTTAATTTATAAAATTTAAATTCATATTTTTTTCATTTCAAATATAAAATTTTAGATTTACAAATGAATCACAAAATTTTATGGAATTTATTTGTTTCAAACTGACTCTTCAAGAGATCACAACTCCATATTCGGAAGATATCGATTACATTAGCATTCATTCATATTCGGAAGATATTGAGACTAATTTTGATTCCAATTTCATGCCATGAATAATGTTACAGTTTTAAATTTTAAATTTAAATTTATAATATCTATTGCAAATTTATTTAAATTATTATAAAGAACATATCAATCATTTTTACTATGTTAAATTTGGATTAAAAAATTAAATTAATTATTTTTATTAACAAAAAAAATTTTAATACAAAATTAAAAATTAAAAATTTATCAAATAATTTAATTATAATAATTATCAAGTAATATATAAATACCCAGAAACGCAGAATGACGACTTATGATTTTACTAAACCTGAACTTCAACCCATTGGAAAACAAATTAACCAATTTTCTAAAGGTTATGACATAAATTATATACGCGATGGCTGTGAGGTCAAGAAGTCATAAAAAATAAGGCAAAATATATAAATTCATTCTTGACTTTTATTATTTTAATTTTAGAGCACCCTCGAATTTTATTTTAATTTATCAAATATTTCAATTTAGAAAACTATATTGATTAAACACTTTAACACTTAAAATTATTTTATTGAACACTCCAATTTATAAAATTATCAATTAAATATTTATTAAAATTGTGAAAATTATTATTTCAAAAGTAATACTAATTACGTAGCAGTGGTAGAGGATAATAGGTCAGGATTGAAAATGAAGCAATCTAGCAATGCAACTGGCTTGCAATTCTATTCTGGTAATTTGCTAAGGAAAGGTGGATTTGTGTATAAGCTCATGCAGGTTTGTGCTTGGAGATTCAATATTGGTGGCCTGACTAAGTCATCATAACTTTTTCCAATCCACTGTGGAGCCAGGAAAGATCTACAACATCATATGTTGTATGCTTTTTCAACTGTTTAGAAAGAGCTATCCCATATATATATATATATATATATATATATATTGCAAGATCGAGTTAAGAGGGCTTTAAATATCATCCTTGCTTAGTTCGAAAAAATATTGATTTTTCATCTAATCGTTAAATAGAGAATAAAAGAATGCTCTTAATTAGTATTTTAAAAAAATAAAATAAATTATTATCATTAATTTTTATATTTTTTTAATTTATTAGAGATTTTTAAGAACTAAAATAACACTGCAGGCTACACAATATGATGTAACTCCTTATTTGACTTATTAAATTGATGAAAACACTTGTGATTGAAAAAATTAAAATTCGAGACATCTCAGTTTTTATATAAGTAGGACGACCAATCAGATCACAACTTTATTGGCTTTATATTTTTATTTTAGTTTTTAATTTTTAAACCTTTTTTTTATTCTTTTGAGAGAAGAAAATGTAATTTTTTTTTCCAAAATTAAGTAATAATCATAAACATAAAAATTTATATTATAACCTGGCTCGAAATTTAAAATTTCAAATTTAACATTTATTAAAAATTTAAGGACCAACTTGAACTTTTATTCTTTAAAAATATGAAAAATGTAGAATTCGCTGTGGTACTATGTGAAAAACCACGTAAGCTTTAAATCATTCTTTTGGCAACATTAGGACAGCACATGGTTCTTTACAACTCTATCCAAACAGAACGATCCGATCCAATCAAGTCAATGAATAAGTTAAAAAATATAAAATTAGATTGGACCAGTTATTTTTAAAATTCATAAATTTTTATTATATAAATCCATTTATATTTATAATGTTTATATATCAATGTCATAAAATAATAATAATAGTTGTAAAATAGTAAAACGGAATCAATAATAAAATTAATATTTATAATGTTTATATATAATTTCTCATATATCAGTTGATTTTCACAAATCAAAATGGCGGCTTATGGGCTTTCTAGAAATGGGCTTATGATTTGTGAATAACGATTAGATTATACATGTGATTGTCGCAATAATGGGCTTAATTTACGCCATGTGAGTTTTGATTGCTTTCCAGTTAATTAATTCACTAAATATTTATTTTTATTGATTAAAAGTCAAATCAAATTGAAGCTAATTTATTTTCAAAATTAATTTATATTTAAAAAGTATTTTTTAGCCGTTTAGCATCCGAAATTTACTGACCTGTCTAACATAGATTCATATTCGACAGACCTACAAAAGACTGATAAAATGCTTTCTCTCGAATGTTTAAAATGACTTTATAATCACACTCAAACTTCTCATTTATGATATTTTTATAATGGGATCACACCCAGTTGAGATAACAATACAATTTGTTAACTCATTTAATATATTGGATTAGACATATGATAAAGGCAGCCTTCGTTAATTAAATACAATGTTACAACTAAGGCTTAATTCATTAATTCATTTAATAATATTTATTTGCATAAACTCATGAAGACTTGGACTTATTGTAGACAATGTGACACAAGATCCGTCAGATTCGGATTCAGTGCCTGCATATCTTATAAATTTAAAATATATTATATATTATTAATTAATAATTAAAGTAATTATATATTAAAACATAACATAAAATTTTAAAAATAAAAAATCGACTTGAGTTATTTAAATACTTTTCTTGATTAAATTGACTAATCAAATTAGTTTGATTTTAATATAAAAGGTTCAATTTCAATTTTTATAAAAAAATAAAAAGAATTGATGCACAAATTAAATCAACAAAAATAAAAAATTAAACTGATGAAACTAGACGTAAAAATTCAAAGAGTTAAGCAATATTATATTGCATCAAACGGTCTAAAAAATAGCTAGATTTTAATAATCCATTAAATGCCAAAAAATTTTATTAAAAAACAATTTAAATATTTTTTTATGTGAAAAAAAATCAAGTGGGGTTATGAATTGGACAAAGCCAAAGAATCTCGTGACACTTGTCATCAACTTTTTTAGAGACAAAATGCTTTCTTTCTCTTTTGGATGAAACTCGCCACTCTCTTTTTTCTTCTTTCTTCTTTCTCTCTCTCTCTCTCGAGACTTACCCATAAATCTCTCTTCTTCTCTCCTATATATATATATATATATATATATATATACATACACGCACACAGAGAGCCACAGTTAAACATTTAGTGATCAGAAAGCGAAGGAGATGGCTAAATTTTGTGGTTTGGTCTGCTTTTGCGTGGTAATAGCTTTGGGGTTTATCATCAATGGGTGTATAGCAGAGGAGAAGATTGGTATATATGAGCTCAAGAAAGGGAATCTCTCTATAAAGTTCACTAACTATGGTGCTCATATAATTTCTCTGTTTCTTCCAGACAAACATGGTTTGTATTTATTTATTAATTTCCTATTTTCTTTCAGTATTTGGAAATTATAATTAGTTTTTTTTTTTTTTTTTTTTTTACTTAATTTGACAATTAACAGGAAAACTGGATGATGTTCTTTTGGGCTATGATACTATTAAGGAATACCTGGTAAGTTTTATTTTATTTTTTATTTTTATTAAAACCTTAATTTTATCATCTCTTTGATTTTTTTATTTCTAGAAAATTTTGCTATACATTTCAAAATCCAACAACTCTGATTTTTCTATTAGGCCTGCTTTATTTGTTTTATTATTAAAATAAATAAATTTTGATTTTGATTTTTATCCAGACATAATAATAGGTCCCAATAGAAGAAATAATGGTGCTTTTTAGATTTTAGTGAGCACTCTCGTAAAAGGGTCCTCAGGCTCTCCTATATCATTACCATTAACGATTAAAACGACATGTGAAGTATTAATCAAACAGCTTCTAACCTTGTAGCCTAATAATTGCACTCTAAAAATGACTTTTGTCTCTGTACCAAAATTTCTCGATTTCGAACTTGGTGGTCCCCTATCATTATAATATTTATTCCGTTGACTATTATATAAATCGCTAATTGAAAATAATTAATTAGTGTACACCAAAATATAATTTACTAATAAATACATGTATAATTCGGTAATAAATTCATATTCAAATCCTTTTTGAATACAAAAAAATAAAAAACTAATTAGTTAATTAAATATTTGATATTTTATTTAATGGGATTCTAACTATAGAGATTAAATATTTAAATGCTTACAATACTTATAACTATGCATCATGTTTATTAAATTTGTCTCTATTTAAGGAATTTATACTCCATTTCATAATTCTTGACTTACTTTTTTTTAACCCTTTTAGATTTTTGTCTTTTCTTTTAGGAAGTGAATAATATTTAAAGTTTATTATTTCACTTTCATTTAATGTGTTTTTTAATTAATAAATATAATAGCTAAATTACCATATATTAATTAAATCTTGATAATATATATATAATTAAAATATCATTCTTTAATCTTTCAAAAAAAATTCTGTTTAATTAAACATTTAATTAATTTAAAAAATAATTTTGATATCAATTTAATTCTAATGGGTGCAGGAAAAAACAAGCAAAAATTATATTTTAATTATATTAATTAAATTTTTAATCTCAAATCGCAATAAAAATTGATTTTCGGTTTAGCAGTATGATTATTCTAATACATTTATTATTCAATTTTCTAGATAACATAATGAGTTTAAAGAGGTGACAGGCTGGACCATTAACAAATGATCACTTTGATTGACTGGAAAAGTCCAACTTATCTTTTTCTATTTTCCTTTTTTTTTTTTTTAATGCTTATTGACCATTTGATTACAACGTATGAGCACATGATGGTGGAATGGCTAAAAGACAAATTGAATGGTGATGGTGATGGACTTATCACAAGTTAATTAATTTTGTATAAATGAATTTTAATATTTCTTTATTTATAAGCTCATATGGCACTAAAGCTTTTTTTTTTATCAATCAAATATTGAATAAACAAATTTATTCACTATTTGGTCATAATTTGTAACCCAAATTCTAAAAATATGTCAATTTACCCCCAAAACAATATATATTTATATCTTGTTTCTA
Organism: Jatropha podagrica; assembly: GCA_947857235.1. Taxonomy (NCBI): domain Eukaryota; kingdom Viridiplantae; phylum Streptophyta; class Magnoliopsida; order Malpighiales; family Euphorbiaceae; genus Jatropha; species Jatropha podagrica. The sequence goes on from CANUEP010236780.1 coordinate 21,838, forward strand.
TTTATTTTTTTTTTCCTTTTTATTTATAAAACTCAATTTTTTCTTAAATTTTCTCTCGTCTTCCCAAGAAGATTTAGAGCAATGAGAAAGAATTAGATTCATTAAATGATGGGATGGGAAAAAAAAGTGTCCATATTGGTATCTGCTAATATATATATATATATTGACCGAATACATTAATGGAAAAAGATCCATTTAAATATTTAATTGTTAAAAAAAAAAGAAATTATGGTGTTTTTGTTGCAGAACGACACGACAAGCTTTGGAGCCACAATAGGAAGGGTTGCTAATAGAATTGCTGGTGCTCAATTTACTTTGAATGGAACTCTCTATAAGCTAATTCCTAATGAAGGGAAAAACACCCTTCATGGTAAGTTGAATTTATGCAAAAAAAAAAAAAAAAAAACCCTTTCTTCGCTGATTCGGCTGCGTTTGTTAATAACTTTTGAAGTATTTTATATTATTCAGTAACACGGCGCTTGAATTAACTTTTAAAAATTAAGATTGCGTTTTATAAAATGTTAAACCCGTTTTTTATGAAAAATAACTAACAATTATTAAAATAGTTAATTTTGCCAAAAAGACATTAAAAAGATACAAATTACATATCATTTAAACCAACCCAATTAGTAGAACTAAGATAAAATAATTTGATTAATAATTGTAATAAGAAACTAATAGATTATAGTTGACTAACTTAGAAGTCTGAAATTATGAGATCATTTGCTAGTTAGAGATTTAAATTTAATTTTGGCTGCATCTCATTATCAGGTGGCCCAAAAGGGTTCAGTAAGGTTGTTTGGAAAGTGAAAAAATACCAACCAGAAGGTGATGCTCCTCACATTATCTTTACCTATCACAGCTTTGATGGTGAACAAGGTAAGTATCTATTACCATTTTTCATCCCTCTTTTTTCAGTTATACTACACAAAATACAAAATACAGTTCATGTGCATAATCAACTAAAAATAAAAAGAAAAGAAAAAACTTAATCTGAATATAACCAGGATTCATTTATGCAAAACATTTCTCCTACAGGATTCCCAGGCGATCTTCTTGTAACTACAGCCTACACATTACGTGGAGAAAACCAGTTAAGCATAACAATGAAAGCAAAAGCCCTAAATAAACCTACACCAGTAAATCTAGTCAACCATGCCTACTGGAACCTCGGCGGCCATAACAGTGGCGATATTCTATCTGAAGAAATTCAAATCTTCGGTTCCAAATACACTCCTCTCAATAGCGAACTTATCCCTACTGGAGAAATCGCATCAGTGAAAGGAACACCCTACGATTTCCTGAAACCCTACACCATTGGAAGCAAAATAAGAAAGCTTCCAAATGGTTATGATATTAACTATGCACTCGATGGCAATAGGATTTCTAGCAGCAAGGTGTTGAAGAAAGCTGCGATTGTGTATGATAACAAGACAGGAAGAGCTCTGCATTTGTTTACAAACCAACCTGGAGTGCAATTCTATACAAGTAATACATTAACTCAAAAGGGAAAAGGTGGGTATGTTTATAAACCTTTTGCAGCTTTGTGCTTGGAAACTCAAGGATATCCTGATGCAGTACATCACCCTAACTTTCCTTCCACCATTGTTTATCCAGGGAAGGTTTATAAACATTATATGTTGATTAAGTTTTCTATTGCTTCTTAAGACTGATTTTTTTTTTTTTTTTTTTTTTTTAATTTGAAAGACATAAATAAAAAAACTTTCATGAGATGATAGCAGAATGATGATGATTTTATGCCTTTTTGTTTTACTTAGATCTTTTGTTCTGTAAAATGAACCTAGACAGGGAGTTTCATTTAGTTTTTTTGTTATCATCATTTGACTGATCTTGTAATATTGTGCATGATTGGGAAATGAATAATTGCAGTGCCACTGATTTTCCGGTTTCGTAATTAGTATACAGGGGTGAATATTTTATTTGATTTTTTTAATCACTCAATTAATTAGTTCTATTTAATTTTGATAACTAACTAAACCGAACTGGATGATATATATTTATAAATAAAAAAAATATCCATATATCTTTTTATATATAAAAATTTTTAAATACGTTTTTACATGTATTTTGTATTTATTTTTTGATATGTTTGGATAAATTTGGTTATTTCTAGGGTTTTAGTTTGATTCAATTCGATCTTCTTTTTGTTCAATTGAATTTAAATTTAATTGAATGCATCTCTTATAAAAGAAGCTAAGTGGTCAATTTTCATTTATTTTTTGTCTTCTAACTCAATAAACTCTCTTAGCAATATCAAAGACATTGCAGAAATACATTTTTATTTTAATTATATATTTTTAATCACTTTAATTACATGTATTTTGACAAAACTTTAATCAGTTTCTTAAAAGTAAAATTCCCACGATTGTTAGAGACTCTGCTGGACAGTTCTTGTGTGCCTTTTCATCTTGGTTCATTGGGTACTATTCCTCTAAGATGGTGGAGGCTATGGTAGTGCGAGAGGCCCTAAGTTGGCTTAAACAGGAGCAGCTAACCTAGGTTGATTTGGAGATGGATTGTAGGAAAGTTTGGTTAAGCATTAATTTTGATAATGTTCCTGAAAATGAGTTTGGTAATATCATTCAGGATTCGTGATGAGCTAATATGGTGGCTCACTCCTTAACTCAGGGTTGTTATTTCTTTTGCTTATTCTACTATTTAGAGGGATTCTCCTTAACTTTTTTATGGATGTTTTAGTTTTTGATGTTCCTCATTTGATATATTTTTCCACTTAGCATTGAGATTCAAGATTGGGTGTATTAGATGGACCTATTGATCTGGGTTAGTATGAATCTTTTTGCTAAGTTTTTCCTGGTTCATTTATTAATAAAAACATTAAGTTTTTTTTTTTTTTTTTTTTAAAAAAAAAAAAAAAACCTAAAAGAAAATCACAATAAGATGCTACTATACTAAAAACATTTTTCTTTTTATTCGTAGATATTAATTTTATTCATCAAGATTCAATTTTTGGGATCGGACTCTAAACAAACTTGGCCCAAGCTAACTTGGGATAAATCCAAGCCCAAGTCCAAAAACAACAGATCATAACATAACCCACCTGAAAGTAAAACAAGAAACTGAAAAACATGGCTAGTCTGTTGTCGTCGTCTCCTGCTCCTTTCTTAGGATTCCCAAAACAGCAGCTCTCTTGCTTCTTCGCTCTCAGAACAGGTTCTTTCAGATATTTTCCACTTCTTAGTTCCATTTACACGCAAACTCATGTCTCTATTTTCTTTAAGCTGCTTAATTTTGCTTGATTTTCTCAATTTATAATGCAGATAAATTCAACATTTGCAGATTAATTTCATGGCAAACTCATTCAAGAAAAGCAAATAGCAGTCAGATAAAATTTTCTGCTTCTTTAAATTACACAATGGCATCAAGTGGTGCTTATGAGAAAACAAAGAGAGTATGGATATGGACACAAAGCAAGCAAGTGATGACTGCTGCTGTTGAAAGAGGCTGGAGCACCTTTATCTTCTCATCCAAACATAAAGAACTTGCCAATGATTGGTCATGTAAGGCCTCTTCACGATTATCTTTTAATATGATATGTATTTTTTGTTTTGAAGCGTTTTGGTTTATGGGATTTACAGCAATTGCAATGATATATCCCCTTTTTATTGAAGAAGGAGAGGTTTTAGACGATGAGAACAAAAGGGTTGCCACTATTTTTCAGGTTTCAGCTCCCCAAGAGCTACAACAACTTCAACCAGAAAGTGCACAGGCTGAGAATATTGTTATTGAGTTATTGGATTGGCAGGTGTTCCATGACTCTCTATTACTCGACAATTTATTATCCATAGCGTTCAGTTTTATTTTGTTTGATTGGAATAAATGAACGTGGAATTTATTTCACTGGCAGATGAATTTCATTTTTAAAAAAATTGATTTGTGAATGAATTTTAATATTTGGATTAAATGCAGACCAGTTTATATCGTCGTTATGTTTAGGATTCATTTGCAAATTTTATCAATTTTGATAGAATTGGAAGTATAATAAATTCCATGGATATAACAAATATAAAATTCTGTTGTTGTCCGCTTAAATAATTCCATAAAAGTTTATGGGATTCATAATGAATTCCCTAAAACTAAGAACCTCTTAATGTTTTTATTTATTTTGCTGGATGAAATTTTGACTTTCTAATGGGAATATCAAATTTCCAGAACTTCGTTGAACAGTGTAACTGATTACTGTGAAGTACTATATGTTGCACCTAAGTGTTGGTCAGGCTATTATAATTAAATATGTTAGACATGATTCATTGATTTATATTTCATGAGAATAGGTTGCTGAATTTTGTCAACTGAGACAGTTCTTTTCATAAGAACTAAGAAGTAATGGACTCAATCATTCAGAAAATCTATCACCTTTCTTCTTATGTTTATACGATTGAACTTCTAAGAAGTTCTTATAATTATGTGTCTTTAGGTAATACCTGCAGAGAATATCGTTGCTGCATTCCAAGGCTGTCAGAAAACTGTGTTTGCCATCTCAAATAATCCTTCTGAGGCACAAATCTTCCTCGAGGTAACTATCACATCATCTATTGTTAAGGACAATTGAAATTTTAATGCTTGTGATGTTTCTTACATTCTTGACCATTTGTCTCCTGAGTCCCATTCTGTTATTGCCCATATATTACCACTTTTATGTTGGTAGGCTTTGGAGCATGGTTTAGGTGGAGTTGTTCTAAAAGTTGAGGATGTCAATGCTGTCTTCGAGCTCAAGGTAATATCATTTCATGTGACAAGACTTGGTTCCTTGAGTTGTGAATCATTGCTCCTTATCCTGGTTAATATTATCAGGACTATTTTGACAGAAGGAATGAAGAAAGCAATCTATTGAGCTTGACAAAAGCCACTATAAGTAGAATTCAAGTAGCCGGAATGGGCGATCGAGTTTGTGTGGATCTCTGCAGCCTCATGAGACCTGGTGAAGGACTTATGGTAGCTCATAATTTTGTATCTGGTGTTTTGAGTCTCATGATTTATTATTTAATTGATTGGATATGACCAATTATGTCACTGTGAATATTGTCTCACAGGTTGGTTCCTTCGCTAGAGGATTATTCCTTGTTCACTCTGAATGCTTGGAGTCAAGTTACATTGCCAGCAGGCCCTTTCGTGTCAATGCAGTGAGTTATTTTTCTAATAGTGGAGATGATATTTTGAAACCATATTGCTCATTAAAAATTTCTATTTTCTGTAAACTTCAACGCTGGCATTGACATAAGAAACTTGAAAGCAGCCATCTAACAGTAAAATTAATTAGCTTAGATGTTTATACATGTTAAATTGTCAAATCTTCTGAGTTTGTTATATGTATATATAATTTGATTAATGCAATTCCTAATTGAGAAGTATTTTGGATTTCAAGAAACTTCTTTTTCTTATTTTTTTCTTCCTGCCAAATTTGGCGTGTAGGTTTTTGTTTGAATACTTATTCTCTTGCATATTGTGGAACTCAAGATCTATTTTCTATTGTAAATTCTAATTTTTTTTTCCTTGACGCCACGTGAAGCAAACCTGTAGTTATAAGGTTGAAGTAGTTCTAAGCCTATACCGCATCGTTTAAAATTCTGTGCATTGCCATAAATCAAGGATATTTCTCCCCTCTGTTTCAAGTATTTTATTGAAAAAAGCTGTACTTGCTCACAAGCCAACAGGATTTCATCCTCCATGTTGTGGCGGCTGACATTGGTCCCCAAACCCATCCATAAATTTGGTGTGTGGAGTATGTGACAATTGGATGAACCTGAGGCATATGAAATTGTATACAACTTGTATAAATTATTCTTGTGCATTATTTTGATTATAAGTTAGACAAGAACAAAGTTTAATAGTTTATTATTTTAGAGTAAATGAGCATCTAGAATGTTCCATGACTTTATATTGTCCTGTTACAATAGAACAATATAGAAAAGTAGTTTACGATGTTCATTAAATTTTTACCAAGTTTCTGATGGAAATATTTAGGGGCCAGTGCATGCGTATGTCTCTGTTCCAGGAGGAAAGACGTGCTACCTCTCAGAGTTGAAAGCTGGCAGAGAAGTTATTGTAGTTGACCAGAAGGGCAAGCAACGGACAGAAATTGTTGGCCGTGTAAAGATAGAGACTAGACCTCTTATCTTTCTGGAGGCAAAGGTTTGTGTAGCTGATGCCATCATCATAAACACAATCTTTTCATCTAAAAGTTTTTTAAATCCTTTAATTAGTGCATAGATCCTTTATCTCAACATTTTATCCATATGAAGTACATTTGACTCAAAAAATCCCTGCTAGTTAGTAGATTTTGCATTCAAGATGGTTAATCCTTCGTGTAGTTATTTAGGCCTTGTTTAGTGAAAACTTTCCTATTTTCTAGGAAATTCCTGAGCTGTAACTGGTATTTATGGAATGTTATTTACAAAAAAAAAAAAAAGAAGCAATTTTTAGGATCTGGTTTGCAGATTGTCTTCAATACATATACTAACGTTTTATTTGATTTTATTTACTAATTTTCAAGGAAGGATAATAGAAAATGATACATAATATCCATACTACCTGGACATAATTTTTTTAGAAAAGTAATTGAAATTATTTTAGATAATCTCGTGCATATTTACTCGAATTTGCTGTCCTCCCACTCTCGGTAAGTGTATTTCCTTGTTATTCAGGAAATTGAATGGTCATACAGAAAAGGAATTGACTTTATTCTTTCTAGTGAACAAAACATAACCGATTCACATACTTCACAAGAAATTGACTTCCTAAGTTTAGTTCTGACAAGACAAAGCAGATATTGTGTAAAATTTCGGCGATTACATATGTAGCTGGTAACAAGAATCTTGTTAACAGATCTGAAGCTCCCTGTATTGCTAAACATTGTTGATCAACTTTTGGAAATACAATCAAATGAGGCAAATTGATTGGTGCATCGAATAAGTACCAAAATTGTTTCATTTCTTTCTTGATTTTGGCATTGAAATGACGGATTATCTTGACGGACGTGGGAACTAGGAAACAGTCAAAACATAACTAGATCACTGTTGATGGTGGAAAAAGTAATGCGGGAAATAGATGGAATAATATGTTTTCTGCACCAATTTGATTGCCAAAAAGGTGAAGTGAAGAGATAAAACAGCCAAATTAACCAAGTACAAATAGATTTGAGTGGAAAATTTGGGGTTGAAAGTCATCTGTTCTCTTGGTTCCCTGGAAAGTTCTACATTTTCTTTATTTTGGGAAATCAAGTTATTTTTAAAGTTATCTAGTTATTGATTCTGACTATGTATTTAAAATTATATTGATGTCTTGTCTGGTACAAAATGTATTTCACAAAATTTTGTAGAATTCATTTGAAATTTCATTTTTGTCATATGTAGTATGAATGAAAATTTCATTTTACTGTCATGAATCTAATTCTATGGAATTGAGCATATGCAAAACAAATTTTGTAATTTCTTTGTGAATTTTTATATTTTAGATTCATTTATTAACTATTACCAAACTCTATCATTTCTGATGCTGATTTGTTGGTCTCACAGATAGATTCTGATGATCAAACAATTTACAGCATCTTCCTACAGAATGCAGAAACAGTTGCCTTAGTGCCTCCATGCGAAGGTATATTATGATTAGAATTTTAAATTCCAAAACTATCACTTCCTTTATTTGTTGTCATTTTGGGATCTGAAATCGCGCTCCAATCTTCTGCAGTAAATGGACTGCAACAAGTAGCTATCCCTGTGACTTCGCTAAAAGTTGGAGATGAAGTTTTGTTGCGCATACAAGGTGCTGCCCGCCATACAGGAATAGAAATTCAGGAATTCATTGTTGAGAATTGATTAAGAATAAGGATTCATTTATGGCACAACTAGCAAGTTGGTGGTCATCATTTGTCCTACAACAAATAGGAAGATTGTCATCAAGCAAAAATATTTTCGTCCATGTCGCATTCTTGTGGAAAAATCCAGTTTAAGGTCAGTCAACTGGAAATATCATGTTTGCTAAAGAAATTTATGCATTTCCCATAAGATAAAGCATCTCATTATTCTTCTTATAACAGATCACATTCTGTCTTTTCAAAATAAAGGGCAACTTCTTCTCAATTATACAAGTGAAGTCCTCGTAGAATTGTCATTACCCCGTGAGAATTTTCAACATTTCTACATATCAAACACAAATGTATGCATATGGTAGGGTTCTATCTTTGGAATTAAAAAAAAAGAAAGCAACTTCTCAATTTTAGAAGTCTGAAAACAAAGCAAGGATTTTCATAATTTCTACATATCAGACACAAACCCCTTTCCATATATCCAAAATATTAATTTGCCGTATAATTTAGTTAATTTTGGGAACAATAATGTTATATTTTTTAATTATTTAATGGATGCTTATTTGTTTTAATTCTGTAAATTAAAGTATTTAATAAAATGATTAAAATGTTCGATAAATCAAAGTAAAAGATCGGGGTGTCATTAAGTTAAAATTCACGGATAAATTTATGTATTCGGTCTCTAAAAAAATAACATTTAAAAAATAGGGACAATCACCTTATTTGAATAATATTTATTAAATTGGTCATGACTTTTATAATACAAAATGCCGGACTTATGATTTTTCATTCTCTATATTTTCTAGAAGATATATATATAGTCACTATTAAAATATATATATAGTCACAGAAAAGAAATCAATATCAACATTAGCCAAGTCAAGCCATTTATGATGGAGGCACTAATATTATCAGGCAACTACTTGGACCTTAATTAGACACCTTTTATAGCACGCAAGACGCAGGCAAAACCGTAAAACAAACGAATCTTCAAATCATACGTCAGTGTCGTCTTCATTCTGCCTCTCTCTTTCTTTCTGTGTCTATCTCGTGTTGTTGAGCCTAATTAGTCTCATAAAAGCCAAGTGAAGTCATGATTCACTTATTTTTCTTGGCTGTCATTTTCTTTATCTCCGTTGGTAATTGAAATGCCAATTGCAGGTTGCTGATCCCTACATTACAAATCAGAGAGTGGGTTTGCAGAGTAGAGAGAGAGAGAGAGAGAGAATGAAGACGACAATGGCGTATGATTTGGAGATTTATTTTTTCTTTAAATTAAAAACAAAAATGGTGCGCTTAAGTTGAACTAATTGCTTTAGTTAAGCTAACTATGGAACATAGCGTGAGTCCCACGAAAATTGAATAAAATGGATTCAATTTCAAATTAAGGTGTAATTAATATTTTTGAAGTACAGGATATCAGGAGAAGAAGTTGCTAACTTAGCCAAGCACGAGGAATTACTGATCAATATTATAATTTTTAGAAATAAAAAAGAATTAGAATTTTACAATTGTTTATAATTTTATTTTAACAACCCTTTAAATATTTTTATTAGTTATTAAAATAAATTATTTAATTTAATTAACTAATTAAATAATTAAGTTAATAATTAAATTAACTTAAATAAAATTTATGTGTCTACAAATCCATTTAATTAAATTTAGCTGAATTTTTTTTTACTTATTTATTATCTAATTAATTAAATGGATTACACATGTTATGCTCGTGTCACTTATTTAATTTTCATATCATATTTATATTTAAATATTTGGCAAAATTATTAAATTGATTGTATTGCGTGTTAGGCGGATTGATTAAATTAATTTTGAAACTCGTATAAGAATTAATTTATGGCTAAACTAACAAGTTGCCAGTCATCATTTGTCCTCCAACAAATAGGTAGATTGTTATTCCAGCCAAGTCAATGCCGCATGGAAAATGTTCGTCAAGTCATTTATGATATGGGCACTCATACTATCATTTTCTGAAGCATCAAACCTTATGGCACGCAACTAGTTGGAAAAACTTGGATTAATAGGATTATGAAAGGAAGTGTTAAGCACATCTCATTGCAAGCTAATATCAACTCCATTAAAATGAAGTGGCTGCAAGTCTTATTGAAATATTTATTTTTCGTGTCTCAGATTGTGTACCAAATAGGTATATGTAACTGTTGTATTGAAGAAGAGAGAGTGGCTCTACTTGAATTTAAAGGATTTCTATTGTCTAATAGCGAGGATAATGCAAAGGACGTGCTTCCTTCATGGGTTGATGATAAGGAGAGTGAATGTTGTGATTGGGAGCGAGTCACTTGTAACCTTCCAGGTCATGTCTCCAAACTGAAGCTTAATAGTTTTCTAAATGCCTGGAAGACTAATGTTATTCTAAATGCCTCATTATTCCTTCCTTTTAATCAACTTCTCAGTCTCGATTTATCTGACAATAGATTTAGGTGTTGCGCGAAGAATGAAGGTAATTTTACCATTTCTATTTTTTTTTTTTTTTTTTAAATGCATGTTTGGAATAAATTATTGCAAATCTTAGATTGATCTTATACAAATATTCAAATAAGTTTTGCTTATTGCAAATCTAAGATCAATCTTATGCATGTTTGGAATTGTATGACTGTTTTCAGGGTTGGAGAGATTATCAAGTTTGAAGAAGCTAGAGATGTTAAATTTTGCTTATATTGATGGGTCGAATAACATTTCAAAATCTCTGGGGACATTGATTTCATTGCAGACTCTTAATCTTAGTTCTATGTCACTATCGGGGGGATCCTTTCATGTCCAAGGCATGTCTCCTTCTGTCAATTCTTGTTTCATCTACCAATTTTTGTTCGTGATTTCAGTTGGGGAGTTATCTTTTGCAGAATTATCAACTCTTAGGAACTTGAAAGTGTTGGACCTAAGCAGTATTTATAATACTCACATTCCAATAAAAGGTGAAAAATAAAAAAATTGTATTTATCAATTTATTTCAAGAATATTTGTAACTTGGCTAGTATTGTTTTGAATTTATTCAGATTTTAAACTGTTGACCAATTTGAGCAAGTTGGAGCACCTTGATTTAAGTTGGAACAATTTTGACAAAAAGATTTTTAGATTCATCAGTGTGTTCCCACGACTTAAACATCTATCCCTAGAGGGGAATGGTATAGAAGGGTCACTTTACAAGAAAGGTACGTGTCACCAAATTTAAAAACCAATTTTGTTCTGCAAATGAGTTAACTAATCGAATTGTGCAGAATTAATTGAATTTAGCAATTTGGAGGTCCTAATTCTGAGTGATAATAGATTCAATGGTACCCTGCCAACACAAGGTAATTAAAAGTAATATGTTCATTCTTGCTTATTATCACTAAACTCAGTTTTATGATTATTTTTATTCTTCTTTTGTAGCTTTAACTGATTTCAGGAACTTGAAGATCTTAGATCTTAGTTTCAACAGTTTCATCGGTAGCATTCCAGCTTCTATAGAAACCCTATCTTCCCTCAAAGCCTTGTCTTTATCCGACAACGAACTGAACGGCTCTTTGCCTATTCCAGGTAGACAGACATATTTGCATTTTAAATCATCAACTGTTTTGTTAGATATTCAATTAATTACTCAATTAACTTCACTATATATGTTTCCTTCAGGTTTATGTAAATTGAAGAATCTTCAAGAGTTGGATCTCAGTGGGAATTATCTTACTGGAGTCCTTCCACCATGCTTGAAAAGCTTAACTTCTCTCAGATTCTTAGCCTTCTCATTTAACCAATTTCAAGGAATAATTTCTTCTTCTCCAATTCCTTCTTTGGTATCGCTTGAGTACATTGATCTCAGTCAAAATCTTTTTGAGGACTCGTTCTCTTTCGAATCAATTGCTAATCACACCAACCTCAGAGTACTAATGCTCGGATCTGATAACAATAAGCTAAAGGTTGCGACTGAATGCTCAAGCTGGTTTCCTAAATTTCAGTTGACTCTTCTTGTGCTAGCAAACTGCAATCTGAACAAGCTTCCAGAGTTTCTCAGACATATGTTTAGCTTAAGAGTGGTTGATCTCTCCCACAACAACATCACAGGAATATTCCCTAATTGGCTGCTTGAAAACAACACTAATTTGGAGTATCTAAGTCTAAGAAGCAACTCTTTCTTTGGTCCTTTTTATCTTTCACCCAATTTTAGCGGCAAAATTGGTCGGGTTGATATCTCGGATAATCATTTTAGTGGCCGGCTTCAAGAAAATATTGGGCAGATTCTTCCAAATGCTTTTTATCTTAATATGTCCGAAAATGCTTTTGAAGGTACTCTTTCTTCCTCAATTTGCAATGTACCCTATCTAGAGGATTTAGATCTATCTGGCAACGATTTCTCGGGAGAAGTTCCAGACAAGTTTCTACAAAATTGCTCTGTTTTGTCGTCTTTGAGCCTATCAAATAATAGACTCTGCGGACAAATGCCAAATCCCAATACAAGCCTCTTCGACTCCTATGATCTAAGTAAAAATCAGTTCTCGAAAGCGCCTAATTGGATGTCACAGAATCACGGTATTTATAGCATTGACATCAGTGACAACCGCATAACAGGTGAGATTGCTGGCCTTTTTAGCAACACCTCAATCGCTGCTGCAGTCAACATGCGAGATAATGCCTTTAAAGGTAAAATAACTTGTCATATTCTTCGGGTTCAGATGTTGGACCTCTCCAATAATTTTATTTCAGGCCCTTTACCATCTTGTGAGTTTTCACGAATACTGCATCTCAATTTGCAAGGGAACAAAATCACAGGTTCAATTCCAAGGACGTTATTTAACTCCAGATATTTACAAACTCTCAACCTTAAAAATAATTTATTATCTGGTGAATTTTCAACTTCTGTTGTCAACAATTCTGATTTGAGGGTCCTTCTTCTACGAGAGAATTCTCTGAGTGGCTTGATCCCCGCCCAACTATGTCAGTTTAATGAGTTAGCCATGCTAGATCTCTCCCAGAACTCATTTTCTGGGTCAATACCTTATTGTTTCAGTAATCTCACTTTCGGAAACATGCAAGAACGTCACTCTTACCTGGCAGATTCGGGGTATATTGAGCGAAGGTCTATCGGCTATCAGTTTGGGAGTCTTCTGCGACGAGATATCGACTATCAGCCAGGCTCTAGATTTACTGAACAAGTTGCAGTTGAGTTTATTACAAAAACTAGAACAAACATTTATGAAGGTATTGTCCTTGATTTGATGTCTGGACTGGATTTATCTTGTAACTATCTCACTGGGGAAATACCACCTGAACTCGGAAAACTAAGTTGGATACATGCTTTAAATTTGTCCCACAATCAACTAACAGGTTCTATCCCTAATGCTTTTTCAAACTTGGGACAAATAGAGAGCCTGGACCTCTCCTACAATAATTTGAGCGGAGAAATCCCATCAGCGTTGATCAGTTTAAATTTTCTGCAAGTTTTCTCTGTGGCTCACAACAACTTGTCAGGTAAAACTCCAGAAAGGAAAGCACAATTTGCAACATTTGAAAATAGTAGCTACGAAGGAAATCCTTTCCTTTGTGGACCTCCATTAGAGAAAAGCTGCGATGTTGTGGTTGAACCTCCAACAGTATTTTCTGATTTAAGTGAAGAGAAATGGTATGAAATTGATCCTGTGGCCTTTACCGCAAGTTTTGCGTCTACATATGTCTTGTTCTTGCTGGGTTTGTTTGCAGTTCTGTACATCAATCCTTATTGGAGGCAAAGGTGGTTCAATTTCATTGAGGATTGTATATATGCATGTTATTACTTTATCATTGATACTTTTCGAAAGTTAACAGTTAAATTCAGTCGGTAGCTCTATTTCTCTTGTCCTTTTAGATGTGTTATTATGGAAAATATATGAGGAGAAGAAAGTGTGATTATATAATTTGTTCTTCCTATTATCTCTTTGATTTGTTTATATTATATACATCACCGATATATCGTAGTGTGATTATTAATATTATAAATTTAATCTCATTCTAATTAGAATTTTGACTTTATGATTTCAATTTATATATATATATAAAAGTATGAATGAGTAAGAAATATTGGATTCATAAAACGCTCCTATCAAATTTATGAATTGATAGAAATATCATTACTAATTCAATTCTAATTACGGTATTGATTTATTATTTTTATTATATTAATATTATAAATTTAATTTTATTCTAATTAAAAATTTATCTTATCATATCAATAAATATATATATATATATATATGTTTTAATTGTTTTTTGCTAACAAGAATATGTTGTTTTTGACTATTAAAAATTATTATATTGAATTTTTACTAATTTAAAATTATTGAATTTGTAATCATATTTTCTTTTTGTGGTAAATACATCTTATAAATTTTTAGTTTTACCGATTGATTAAAAATATTATTAATGATAATAGTCTTATTCTAATTAGGGAATTGTTAATTTTATTTTATTGGATGATTAAAAACATCAATAAAGATAATTTAATTCTATTCTAATTAAAAAATTTTAATTTTATTGATTGACAAAAATTGTATAATTTTTATTTAGATTAATTATATCAATTTCCTTAACTAGATTATTTTATTAAATTATCAAATCTTGTTTTATTCTTTTTTCTTTACTAAGAGTGGGTTCTACATATAGCCTAAAAATAAAATATTTATCTATTTTTAAAATTATAAACTACTCGAGATTAGATTGGGACTTGGCAAAGGCTCTACAAATGGTTTAGCAATAAAATTTTTATCCCGTTGCTAAAAGTTATAACTAAAATTTACAACATGTTTTGCATCCTTTTCTTTTCTTTTTCCTCCCTTTTCTTTTATATTTATTAATAAAGTGTAAATTCTAGTTGGATTATAAGATTAATATTTATTAAAATAATATCTTTAATTTTTTATTTTTTATTTTTTTAATTTAAAATATTTTGATGCAAGTAAAGTAATCATGAGAATTTTCAATATTTAAATTATAATTTAATGGTAAATCATAATTTTTTTACATTTATAGGAATTTTAAATTTTATTTATATTTTATTGATTGATCAATAATATCATTAATAATAATTTAATTTTAGTCTAATTAGAAAACATTTAATATTATTGATCGATTAAAATTATATATTAATTTTTAATTAGATTGATTAATACTATTCAATTATGCATATTAAACTAGAAAATATAAAAATAAAAAGTTAGAATTTTTTTATCTTAAATCTAAAATAAAAATCAATTATCAAATAAAGTTAAATATTCAGTTGAAAAACACGGGAGTGTATGTCAAAATATTCAACTCAATTGATAAAAAATTATACAAATTTATTTCATATTAATTTAAATGACTTAAAAAAATTCAGAAATAGTTGAAATAAAACTATTAATAAAATGATTAATGATAAATTGATATTTATAGCTAACTCTTATAATATGCGATTTTAAAAAATAATAAAAAAAATTCAATTAAAATAATTAAAAAATTGATACTTATTATTTAGATTTATTGTTGAACTTTCAATAGTTAAATATATATAAGAGTAATATTTTAATTATGAATAATTTATGAATTATAATATAATTCAATTAAGAATCTTATAAAAAAAATCACTATAATAATGTTATTATTTTTAGAATTTTCTTATTATTTTATATTAAAGACTTTTCTTTTTATTATTTTATTTTTAATCTTAAAGATATTATTTTACTTGAGTTATGATTATCTATGTAGAATTGAATCATAAAGTTCTACTTTTCATTCCATTTTATTTTTTAAAAATATTCATTCATTTTGTCCGAATACATATACAATATTTACAGTAAAATAAAAAAAATATCTAATTAATATATTTATTTTTTATTCAATAATTTATCATCATTTTTATTATATTATAAAAAAATTAAAAATATATATATTTAAAAGAAAAGGTGAGTATAAGGAGTTTTAACACGTCATTAATATTAATATTAGTTAATTTGTAAATGGTAATAATAATAATAAATTTAAAATTACAACATATTTAAAAAGATTGAAAAGTTGAGAATTAACAAATAGCATTAAGAAAAAAATAAAGAAAAGAAAGAAATTAGAGGGGGACCCATCCATGTGCACTCTCTAGACCTATAAATAACGAGACTTTCTATTTGAGTTGGCCTTTTCAGTTTTTCCTTTTCACATTTCCGGTTTGAAGGGAACATTCACTTAGGCGAAGCTCATTTTCTCGAGAAAGATAGGGTTTTTCTTCTTTTAAAACAGATGGTGGCTGACAAGGGAAAGAAATCAAAAGTTACTGAAGTTGATGATTCCGATCAAACAGACGGGGACCTCATTCTTTCTGTCGAGAAGTTGCAGGAGACGCAGGAAGAGCTCGAAAAGGTTCTTTCCCTTTCCTTTTTATATGTAATGTATTAGAATATACTTATAACCGTGGCCATTGTGCATGCAGTATTTGTTTCCTTAAGATTGATTAAAGAAGATTTCATTTCCTTTTCTTTCTTTTGTGCGGATCAAATGTGGCTTTGATAAAGCAATTCAGGGTTAAAGCTTGAATCTTTTTGTGTAATTGTTCAGGAATTTAGAGGTTGAAGGTCTCTTCGCTTTAAAGTTGACTGTTTCCGTTTCCTTATTTTTCATTCTAGTGGCATTAATCTGCTCTACTCTCTTATATCTTTATTTATTTATTTGGTGAGCAACTCCATGGTAATGGAGATAGCGTTTCTTTTAAATTCTTCCATTTAAATGAGTGGGTTTGCATAAGCATGGCAATCTGATGCACACAGGATTGAATGTGCTCAATTTTATTTCTGAGTACACAGGTAACTTTAAGTTGTTTTAGTATATATAATATTTAGGGACTTATGGTATTTACTTTGGAAGCCAACAGATCAATGAAGAAGCCTGTGACAAAGTGCTGGAAGTTGAGCAGAAGTATAATGAGATCCGTAGGCCTGTCTATCTCAAACGGAATGAGATCATCAAAGAAATTCCTGACTTTTGGTTAACTGCTGTAAGTGATCCTTTTGTTTCTTAAAATTTATAATTTTATTCATTAGTGCCTATTGGTTTCTTATGTTTTACGTGATATTTTAATCATGCAGTTCCTTAGTCATCCTGCTCTTTGTGATCTTTTGACAGAGGAAGACCAAAAGGTTTGGGGCCCCATTTGAAATTTAACTTTTCTTGCTCATTATTTATAATAACTAGCTGGATTTTGTTGCATTTTTGTGTTGTTGTCTTCCGAATTTTTAAAACAGTGGATTCATACCTGCCATCTATGAAGTTATTTGTGTGGTTAGGGGAGTGGTTTAACATTTTTACGATAATAAGAATTTTATTTCTTTGATAAAATTAATAATATATGCTTGCTCAATAACATCATTCTTTTATTGTGACATAGATCTTCAAATCTCTAGATTCTCTTGATGTCGAGGATTTCAAAGATGTGAAGTCAGGGTTTTGCATCACATTTGTAAGTATCTCCTTCCATGATCCATCCTTGGGTTTTATCATTTGTTTTTTATTGTAGTGTTGCAATTATTTTTCATTTAGTTTGTTGATTTTGTGATGCTACACCTATTTCTAGCCTAAATATGACAAAATGGTCACTTTTGACTTGATTTTTCTTCTCTTTTTTTTTTCCTCCTTTAACACGTCCAATCACTCGTAAATTTCAGAATTTCAAAGAAAATCCTTATTTTGAAGATACAAAGCTTACAAAAACCTTTGCATTTTCTGATGAGGGAACGAATAATATAATTGGAACAAACATCAAGTGGAAGGAGTGCATGGTAATACTCCTTTAACACGTTTTACCATCTCTCTTTCATACTTTTGAACAACATTTGATAATTAATTCCAACTTGTGAAGGGCACTGCAAATGGAGTTACCCATGAGAAGAAAGGAAATAAACGACCATTGGCTCAAAGGAGGTTGCTTTCCTAACTACTTTTTGCTCTATTGAGGGTACAAAACTTTATACACTAGGCTGTGACTCTAGCTGAATATATTTGCTTATTTATGGCAAAAATAGTGTAAGGCCTTCTTGTAGAACAATAATTGAAATATAGAAACTTACAAGATAAATTGCTTGAGTAATTGGAGCATTCCATTAAAGAAATGTTTTAGGATTAGTTAATAACATAACTAACTATATATTAGTGTCTAGGAGATGTGCGGTGTCAGAAGGTTAAACCCATTTTCTGTTTAAATTAAATCTGGTTAACTATACAGCAATTTCTTAAGCTAAGATCTTTTCACATGCTTGCACTTTTGGATGCTAGTCTTGATGATGTGAAGTGCAACTTCACATGGGGGATGGACTTACATATTATATTCTGAGATCGTACCCTATTATATTCTTTTTATATTGTTCATGTTTGAAAATGGAGTGGGCTGGGTGCAGTGTATGGTTCAAGCTGCATTACGTTGTTATATGTATCATAGTTATCCTTTTTCTCTCTCTTCATTGTATTTTATTTCTTTCAAGTTCACGAGAATGCCCATCACAAAAATAGACTGTAGCATGGGGACTAGCCTTTTTTCTTGTAAAGCCTTCCTGGTCCACGCTTAAGGTTCACTCACTTTTCCTTCCTTATCAAAACTGGAATGCATATATTTTCAATCTGGTTGTCCTTAGCTTGAAAAACTATCATTCTAGGAGTTCTCCATTGCTCAAGCTTCTCTTTAATGCCAAATTAGATTTTATCTACCATCACGATGTCATCATGAACAAACGTCATGCGCCAAAGAAATCTAACTTTTCTTTGTACTTTTTCTGTTCATCTGTGACAATGCAAAATGTGAAAAAAAAAATTGAATCTAATGATCTAGAGCTGTGGACATTTGAAAGAAGTTAGTGAAATATAAAAGGACAGGATCTTACACAGTAAAAAGGTGATGCATAACCCATTACACTGAAGTTCCTAATTAATTAATCTGATATTGGGATAAGTTTTTCTCTAATCTGAGTATTTCATACCATAGATATTCAATTGATATAGTTATATCCTTTATTAGAATTGGGGTAATAAATTTCAAGAAAGAAACTGAGGCCTTTCTGTTTTTAAATTTGAATTTTATCCCTTTTTTTTTTCTTTTTAACTGAATGCTGTTTTGTTTTATGTCATTAATGATGTGTCATTGTGTGCAAGCAGCAGCTTTTTCAGTTGGTTTGATGAAACTGAATGGAATGCATCAGAGCCTCAAGATGATGTAAGAGCCTCCTTTTGCTTTAAATTTATACCAGTGTTGGAGTGGACATTGATACCAGAAGGACTTGAGCAAGCATAGTGTTCAACTCCTAAGAGAAATAATAGACTGTATTGAACACTGTATATATATATAAGAGTTAACTTTTATGCTATATTATTTTATCCTTCACTGTACGTAATAAATAAACCAACTCAATTTTGCCCTATTTGATCACTCATTCTTCCCACTTTTTTGTAGTTTATATTGTAGATAAATATTTTGGTTTTGGCTGGTATTTACTTGGATTTGAATAGATGGATTAATTTTAAATTGTAAATTTGATTCTTTCTGCTATTTCGCACTCTTACTACAGTTTTCTACTCAAAATTACAGGTAGCAGACATAATTAAGGAGGACCTATGGCCCAATCCTTTGAAGTACTTCAGCAATGTAATGTCTTACGTTTTTCTTCTCATTATCTTGTTGGATTTCCCTTACTCATGTTAGTGATTAGACTGAGATTGTGAATTGAAGTTTCTTATCTTGATTTTGAATGTTCATATGATATGCTTGTTACTTTGTTATGACTGGAGGCTGATGAAGAGGAATCTGATCAAGATGAAGATGAAAAGGTAATGAAGATTTGTTACCTATCCTTGCACATGAGAGTGCATAGAGACACAATAAAGCATGTTATTTATTTATTAATCTTATTGCTGGCTATGCTTTGTTGCCATTGAGTTTTTTATACTCATGGATATTCACAGTCTAATCACTTAATTATCTTTATTGTGGTTTCTACGCATACGAGTTCTATTGCAAGTCTGGTTGAGAGACAAATATTGAATGATTGCAACTTGGGTAAAACAAATATATTTGGAAGTAGTAGTAAGACATGTACAGGGGGATGTGTGTGAGTCGAAAGATTGGGACCCCAGGAAAGAAAGAGGGTGCAGTAGTGCAAAAGCAATTGATCTAAGTAGTTACAACATTTTGTAGTAATTTGGGAACTATCCAAAAGCCAACCAAATGACTCTCATGCAATCACTTAAATTACTACAGAAAAATGTCAATTTTCCCAGAGCAAAGCGAAAATTTTCCAGACTTGGAAAGTAGCTGTGGCGAGCAGGGCAGAGAGTGGGTCTCAGGAAATAAATAGGGTCTAATGAGTGTGAAAGCAACTTATCATAGAATTGCCAGACATTTGGAGAATTTGGGGTTGTCCGAAGTCCAAATTAATAGCATTAACATGATTACTGGATTGTTGGAAATTTTTATTACTTAACTAGATTGCTGCTAGCTTCACAATATCTAAAATGGTGACGGACTGGAATATCTTTAACTGCACGATGATGAATCTGATGTTTTCAACCTTGATTAAGTTAACAAGATATAGTGTCAAACCCAAACTAGTGTTTTAATTCCCGAATTTATGATACCAACTGCTGTTTTTAACTTTTGACCGGGTGCCTATCCAAATTAAGGTTGAAACTCTGTTTTCCAGTAGTAGGTAAACACTACAATGTTATAGTGCTGACTGTGTGATCATAACCCTAACCTTTCCCATTTTGGGTGGAACAGATATACTAATTCTTTGATTCTAGTTAGTAAGAGGGATCTTGAACTAAGAAGTAGATTCTAGAAGCTAAAAAAGAGCATCTTGAGCAATTTCAATTATCAACTTCATTTATATTCCAGTATAATAGATGCTATTAGACATACATTCATTACTCAATTCAATGGAATTGTTTGATCTTAAAGGGGACCTTCTATAATTACGCACATGAGATGTTATTTCTTGGTTTCGTCCAGTCATTAATAACTTGATTATTTTTAGATAATAGTAGATAGAAACAATGTTTGTAAGCAGTCCTATTAAAACCGAGAAATAATAAGCCTGCCTGCCATTTAAATTACCAACTGCTTGGTTTACAGTTCAGCTGGCTCACTTAATGTCCACTGAAATTGATAGTCGAATTCAAATGTTCTCTCATGTTGTGTTGCTTCTTTAGAGATTAGCATCAGCTGACCATAATGATATTGTTTGACAGGAAAATGGTGCCGGAGACGACCACGAAGAAGAAGAAGAAGAAGAAGAAGATGGTAATGAAGAAGAAAACTAAAGTTTCTTGCTTTGTTTTCTTTACTTTAATGATTTTGCCTGTGGATGAGGTGAAAATTACTAAACTAGATATAGGGAGCTGGTTGGGTAGTGAAGGCATTATGCATTTTGCACAACATAAATTTCACAAATGTTCGTTGAAGGGGCAATATATTTTTCCATCATATGAATTTTAAGGTATTTTGACAAATTCCTTTCATTTTTCCTTGGGCAAATGCTACAAAATTTTAAGAACAGGTAGAGGTCAGTCATGCAAGCGAATGCATTTCATGTAGATTCCCTTTGATTTCGGCTTCAGAATCTGGGTGAAATTGAAATTAAAATCGAATTGAGTGGAAAATTAAATATATCATTTGCTTATTACATACTTGGTTTGATATTTAATCCAACTGATTTTACTTTGCTATGAATGCAAATAATTTAACAAAAGCAAATTAAAATTGCAATATAACCACTTAGAATTTCCTTTTTGTCACTTAATAATAGAATTTTCTCTAAATTTAGGTATTCAAAATTAATCTCAAAATTTTCAATTTTCTTTCAGATTTTTTTGTTGAATCTTTGCTAGAAGTGTGAATAAAAATTGCCTGCCTTCCAAAAAAAAAAAAAAAAAATTATTAAACGTCAAGAAAATTAAATTTTATTTTATCAAATGCTGCACTTTATTTTCTTACCAAAATAATCAGTAAGATTAAAATTAATTAAATAATTCTGAATGACTTATTCTTTTTAAACTTCCACTCAGTCACTATTTTAACTTTTTCTTCCATTCAGACATTAATATAGAAACAACTAAAAAGCTAAAGACACCACAAATATAATTAATTCTTAAAATATATTACGATAAAAAAAAGCTGAAAACATAAATATTAAATTACTTTCACTATCGTGTGAAGGGTTCGGTTTTTTTTTTTTTTTTTAACATTTAAATTAAAATTGCTTAAAAGAAAAAAGTCTTTTAGTTGTTTTAGTATTTAAACAATTGGGACTACAAATAGAAAGAACAGAATATTCTTAGCAACGCCATATTCTCTGTTGCCAAGGATTGTATACAATGCCAGCTACTGAAATATCTACATCCACAAGTTAAACTTCCTGTATCAATTAAAGCTTTGCATCCATAGTAACATTCAAACCACCTGTGAGCAGCATGCAGAAGCTGCATAAACACATAAAGCTGCAGAAAACTAAGAAAAAGTTGGAAGTTACTCCAAATAAGCTTTTAACAAGCATGGCAAAAATTAGCACAACAGTATGGTACATTGAACCAAGTAGGATATCGTAGCCGGGCCTTAATCATTTAGAACCACTTTAATATGAACTATGAAGCTATTGTACAAATTTGACTTTACCTAAGAAGAAAGTAAGGATCAAAACCATTCCAGGCTGATTCATCCATCGACTTGTAAATCGAGTGGTCAGAAGTTGCACCGATCTTTTTCTCGTATGATTTCACAACTAGCAAATACAGGTTATAAATCAAAGGATTCCTAAAAAAGGGATTGATAATTTTACCAAGTTCAACAACATCGGCAACTAGAGTCGTATCATCCTCAACTTTCCCATTGAAAATGCAGTTTGAGAGAGCATAAAAGCCAAGCAAATTTGCATATAGAGGTAAAAATGCATCTTTGTGGTTACCAATACCACCTATCCAATCAACTCCAAGTTTCTCAACATGTACTTCAGCAAATGATATCAACTGATTATGATATTTCATTCTCCAGCTGTCTAAAAAATTCTTGAATTCTTGTTTGATTGGCGCATGAGCTGACCACAACTTTAAAACTGGAAGCTTCTCCAAATGGGAACAACAAATTTGACAAATTAGTAGCTTCTCTTCATGATGATTATCAATTTCCTTGTCAAAGACTCGCCTTACAAGATCTCCTTTTGATACCAAATAATTTGCTGCTTTGAGTATCCAATTTGAAAGATAATCCAAGTAATTAATCCAGTGACCAAAGATAGAAGATAGATGCTCAAAACTCAATTCAATCACTCTCTCCACTTGGGTTGGAACCTCTCCAGCATTACAGCTGCTACTTGATCTTTTCAAAGAAAAGCATTTCTGCACATTCACAGCAAGCATTTGTCTTACCCCATCATCTTCGTCCTCCAGTAACTTGATGCACATAAACCATATATCCAGCACCTGACTAGCATACATATTAACAGCTTCTTTAGGTTCAAAATTGACATCTCCAATTTTGAAAGGGAATCCCCCATTATACACTGAAGAACCAATAAGTTCAGCTTGTTCTAGCAAACCAGATGCAATTATAGATTCAGCAGCTGCCTTGCGCATGTTCACTGGCTCAGATGCAGAACTATGTTCTTTAACCACATTAACAAAAAAGCTAATACATTTGTACAAGAGGGCTGATCTTTCCAGTTCATCTGATTTGCAACACCCAGCAGGGTTCTCCACATAGGCAAGAACATAACTAGTTAATGAATTTGCATATTGTTTCACACATATAGCCATGCAGCAGATGATTGTCTCTCGAGTCTTTGTATGTCTTGCAAGTTTGTATAAAGATATCAGCTTATCCCAAAACTGAAACATGGAATCAAAACCCAACGTACCAATGTAACTAGTGTCAGCACATTTTTCATCACCAAGTTTCTTAAACTGCAGCAAGTTCCAAACAAAGAGAATCCTGAGAATGTAATTCATACATCTATGATTCTTCTCAGAGTCCAAGAGTTTCAACATGGTTTCCTGGAGGCTTGAACTCGTCCACTGCTGAATAGTTTTAGTCTCACTGCCAGATTCCACTGACTTCAGAAATTTCAGCAGCCACTTCAATGTTGCAAGTCGAACTTCATATGATGAATCTGATAAGGAACGAATCAGCCTCTCCTGGAGTCCTGTAAAAATGTCAGTTTCAGGTAGGTTCAACAACTTTGATTCAGGTGATACATGCATGTGTGGCATCTGAAGCGCCTCTTCTTCTTCTTTAGATACCTGCAGCACACAGCTGAAGTAGGAAATAGCTGCCTGTTCGCGAAGTTCTGCTATAGTTGGATCATAATACGAAAGTCCATAACAATCTTCAATGTCTAAGCAGTTTGTAGATAACTCCAACAGCAGACCACGTATAGCGTAGAAATCTTTACTCATGTTGCCTGATCTCGCAATACTGAGAATGTGATCAATCACTTTTACAAAAGAAGCATTAAGGATGGGACAACGACACCATTTGGGGTTTGCAATCCATGAACGTGTAGAAAGAACTTCTATCAACTCTCCAAGAATCTTTTCTTTCTTTGCAACATCAGCCAGGTTTCTACAGTTTGCATCCAGAAGAGAACTTAGTTGCAAAAGCATTCCATGAATCAAATTAAAGGAAGTGCGGTAGGTTCCACAGGTTGGATCTGCCATGGTACAGGAAGCCTTAGTAGCTGTGATTTGATTACCCATGCAAGGCAATTCAGAAGCAATATTCAAAAGGACAATTGGAAGTTTCTCATTGGATACTAGGCCAATTAAAGCTTTAGATGCAAGAACACGAATTCGAAGGTTGCTCTGAGTTGAACACCTCCTGATGAATGGCATAAAGAGAAAAGGATCCAGATCATCTCCACTCTCACTTGCAATTGTCGAAGGCTTGAGTCTGGATAACAGAATCAACATAGGGCACAAGCTTGGGTGGACAACCTTTGCTAGGTTGGATCCCGAATGGCCAAGTGTTGTATCCATAAGCAGATCAATTGCAACTTTCAGTTCATTGTAAAAGAATGGATGTAACGATGGATACCTTCAGGCAAGAAAATGCTGTTAGCTGCTCATAATATTGATTTCCAATATTTTACTAGCAGAACTTGAGATAATAACAGCAGCCGTGAAATTATGCCCACATTGTAAAGTCCAGATGACAGGTATAGCTCTTTATAAATCAGAGCGCAGAACATTTTCCACATATAGATTCTAACCCTTAGAATTTCAGCCAAGAATAATGACCTTCAAATGTACTAGACAGGGAAATACCCATTATGTTTAAAAGAGAAAACGGGCCCATTTGACATTGCCATTGCAATTAGCAGATTTTGAGGAAATTTAGGAGAAATCCTATTGGACAAAACTGATTTTAGAAAAGCTTCAAATGTGAGCTTTTCCTAAAAGATTTGGACATATAGAAAACTATATTACAATTTGCAAGTAATTAGGCACATTGGGCTAACAAAATTACTCTTAGTTTTGCCTAAAATCTGCTATGTATAATAACAGTGCCAAATGGGCAAATTATTATTGAGTAATGAGTAATACAGTGAGTATCCAAGAAACATTTCCTTTTGGCATTTTCAAGAATAAAGAATGTGAGCTCCATGTGAATAATGAATTTCATTGTCTATTTTCCTTGTCTTTCACATATAATTTATATAACATTGGTAACAAATAGAATATAATCATTTCTTATTTTGTCTTCAAAAAGAATTAATCTTCTTCTTCTTAGTAATTTTTTCATTTCTTTGCACTTCCACAAAAACATCTGAACTAACATAAGGATTCAACTGTTTGCTAAATTTTAGTTAAGGTCCTAAGGATTGGATAATGAAGTGACAGTAATCCCAACAGCTAATGCATAGGATATATGATGATATTATCATAGCTTAGATTATGTTATGCATACCAAGTAATGCAAAAGACTAAAATGCTTACGAGTATATTTCATTTAAGCCTGACAAATCAATTATGTAATTCCCAATTATTGCTATTCACTTTGCCCTTAAATTAGAACGAAACATACAATACCCAGAGTACAGCAACTAAAATTTTAGCTAAAGGACATAAAGGAGATGATGCACTTCTCACCCCTGGTATTAGTAACGCAACAAAGAGAATATGATACAAATGGAAAGGGGCAGAAATTTTGCACGAGTTCTTGGAGATTCAAAATTGAACATTCAAGTGGAAGGGACGTTCTCAGGTTTGATGTTAGGGCACAATCTTCTAAAAAGTTAACATCATAAAACCACAAAATATGCCACATAAAAAAGAGAAATAATATTATAACATCTCCTAGTGAAAGATTTAATACCTGTGAAAAAATTCGAGCCCAGTCAATGCACGGCGTGCAGATTCTCGTTTTTGAACATTCAGGAATCCTATCATGCGTCTGACCAAGGCAGTATATGCTAGACATGCACTGTTTCTGACCTCCCAGTATGGAGAAGAGAAAGAACGAATTGAAACTATCAATGCTTCTGCAGCAAAACCAGATGTATCAGTAGCCAGGTTTGTGTCATTGAAAGCAGCTTTAAGAACATTAAATGCATGTACAGTTGGAATTACACCCTCATCCCGGATCTTTGAGGTACTTTCCATCACATGCATCTCAAATGGTTTTGCAGAATCAAGTTCTTGGTCTGATTTTGTTAATGAAAGCTTGCATGAGTTGGCATTTGCATCCTTGGCATCTACTGGACCCAGAAAAGAGCTTTTAGCTACATCTATTAGCCAACGTAAAGCACGTGGGAGAAGCTTCTTTGGTGCCCCTTCAGGTTCTGAGAGAAACAGAGCAATAAATGCTGCAGGAATGCCTGCACTTCTCCTCAATAAATCATCCACAATTTGTCCCTTAGCCACAGTTCTTTTCATAAGTTGCTCCATCCAGGATTCTGTCAATTTACAAAGTCTAAAAGGAAAAGCCCACATAAGAATATGGACTTGTATTGATTCTAAATGCAGGATAATTTCCACACAAATGCTCA
This sequence comes from Jatropha podagrica, assembly GCA_947857235.1. Classification (NCBI taxonomy): domain Eukaryota; kingdom Viridiplantae; phylum Streptophyta; class Magnoliopsida; order Malpighiales; family Euphorbiaceae; genus Jatropha; species Jatropha podagrica. The sequence goes on from CANUEP010236780.1 coordinate 48,703, forward strand.
ACTGTGAAAGAAAGTTGGGTGGCATTTATATAATTATGTTGATGTGAAAAAACAAAATTAATTATAGGGGTGCTTGTTTCAAGGTTAAAGTCTTAAAAGAATTGTGTTAAAAAGTCACACAAGTAGAAATGGTGTAATAATTAAAAAAGATCAAGAATGCGGCATGATATTTTTTTCAAAAAATAAAATGAAAGGAGAAATGCTATAACATTATTATCATTATCAATGTTAATTAATTTTACTAGTTATTGATACAATAATACCAATAAAATTTTAAAATTGTGGATTTTTCTTTCCTCCTTTAACCTAATAGGTACATTATGAATACCTATGTTGCTAACAAGTTTTTGAGCTTGCTCTTATAGAAATTGTAAGTAGTTAGTTTTTATGGCACATTTCCTTTTGTTGTCAAAGTTATATTTAATCCTCCGATTTCTTCTTGTGCTTTACTTTAGCGGTTCTTATTTCTAAACTTATTCACTCTCTTGCGGTGTAAATCTATCCTACATCACATAGAATAAGAAAGAAGGAAAAAAAAAAAAAGGAGGGAGATATGGGAATTGGGAGAGAGGAACACCAAGTGGTAACATACCTAGGGTCATTGGAGCAAAGTAAACGGTTACAAAGAGCAGTGAATCCAGCCCTTGTCTTATCAATTGCTCCGTTATGCTTCATCTTCAAAAGGACTTCCAAGAAGTGGTTCCCAATTTCTTCAAGTTGTCTCACATCAAGTATTGCATTGGAGGTTTTTAATGTTGAAGCATCAATGGGATTAGAAACAGGGGCCTCTAGTGAATCTAAGCAACTATTACTTGGTAACGGTATTTTTCTTATGATGGTTCCTAGAAGAAGACTCACCTGAAAATCAACAAAGATACTTTTCTATCAACTTTATTATCAAATACATCAGACAAAGCCTGGACATGCAAGTTCTAATTTATAACTAAAATAACTTCCAGTGTCAATTCATTCTTGATATATGCATATCAATGGCAGAAATGCTTCATTTGCGGCAATGGCCAAAGTTACTGCAAGTCAACAAAAGCTATTATCCTAGAAGTGATATTCATAACCATATTCAGATGAAAGAAGAGTGATCAGACAACAGATTCGGAAAAGTACCTCTTTCATAGCCAGCCAACAACCAACCATGACAATCTGTTCTGATGTTCTGCTATCCTGCCCAGCTTTTGAATCACTGTCCCCATTTTCTGATGATCTTACCATATCCACTTCATCCATCAAGTAAGAATCATCATCAGCCACTTCATCCATGTCAGGAAGATACCAAGCATCTGCAGAAACCACCCAAAGTGCTAATGAAGTAATTCGCATAACCAATCCCAAGAGATTCTCCAACACTGCTCGCATCTCTGACATGCTAGACATGACAGCATCAGAATTCCAATCCAATTCATCAAATGTATATCGTAGAGTAAGCAATACACCATGAACAAAGCTGCTTTTGCAAGCTTCAGAAAGATCCCTCTCCCCTTCCTCCACAGCATCACTCAACCAATCAATAAGTGATCTTACATACTCTACTACAGGAGGCCTATAATTGATTGTTTGACTATCTCCATTGACCAATCCATATTTATATTGAAAACACACGACATCAGCAGAAGCTCTGACAATCCATCCAAGATCCAAGACATACTTCCTGAATATAAGCCTTAAAGTCAGTGCCCCAGCATCACTTTCTCTCACACGTGGACTGCAAACTAGGTTCTTAGCCCATGCAATCACTTTCTGGACCATGTCTTCACTTGAAATGCCAGGAAGTGGGGTAGGAAAATATAGCAATATGCGAAAAGAATTCTCTCTCAACCTGTCCCAACTGTCAATAATAGATCCAACTAACAACAGAGTTGAATCAGGTAAAGTTATTTCTCTGCTGTAAGGAGAGAGATAGCTTTCAAGAGCATTGGAATCACATCTGTCTTGAGAAGAAGGTACTATAGACCAAATATTAAGCATTATCAGTATGAGCTCCATGGCCATTATTTTTCTTTTGTAAGGAGCAGAGGGATAGCATGAGAAGAATAGAAAACAACCCAACCATCTCATAAAATTAAAAAGATCCCCTGCCCTTTTAATTACAGCTTCTTCAGTTTCCACAGTTGAGTGCGATTCATTATTATGATTGTTCATATGGGGCTGCCAGCTCCCATTCTTAAATTGTCTTTCCAAGGCTGTTCGAACTCGGGAAAAGAACTTTCTAAACAAGCTGGTCCACTTCATCTGGAAACCTGTAGAGCAACTTCTCATATTTAGCGGAACAGCTTTTGTCAGAAGAGTCAATTCTAAATGGGAAGGAAGACTAGCTGTCTTGGGGTTTAAAAAGAGGGACTCTGCAGTATCTACACGGAGCAACTCATCAGAATGGGTCAATGCCAGAACTAGCCATTCAACAAGTACCTTAACCTTTATCCCTTTTATGCAGACAAGACCATAAAGATCCATAACATCTGTTCGTAGTCCATATTCTGTTGCAAGTGCCGCTGAGGTGTCACATAAATCAATATCTCCTTCAATCAAAGCAAGTGAACGACATACCTTAAGCAAAGAGACCAAAATAGCCACTTTCTGCTCAACTGACAGTTGCATGTTTGCAGAGCCAATCCCAGGTGACGACAGTATGTTCTCCGCTTCACTAGGTCCAACTGAGATAAAAGACAGCATAGGAAATATGCTATCTACATCAACTTCTAGTAAAACTGGTAGAGCATAAGAGTTCAGATTTGAGCGAAGCTTTGAAACCCCAGATGCAAGCCCATATAGAAATGCAGGCAAGCAATGCCCTCTATAAAATTCATATCCTTTCTCAACACCATTGTTGTTCCAGCACTCATCACGAAAGTACTCAAGGAAACATTTCAAGAACGTTGTCGCAGCACAGCACACGTCATCATCAATGTAGGCATGTACAGTTTCAAAAAGCAGATCAGGACTCATTTCTAGCATAGTTTTTGGTCCCAGCCGCTTAGTCAACAAAGATAAAGGAATATATCTCCCCTTACAACGTGAGCCTAGCCGTAAAAGGTCCATAGCAATTTTTTGCAGAAATATTTTCATCCTATTACTACCCTCGTCTGTGTGAAGAGTTGATTGAATGTCTAGGAAGAGATCAAAAATCTGATGAACTTGTTTCACTGTTTGACTTAAAGGATCTTCTAAGTTATTCCATATGATCCTCAGCATGCGTGTCCCCATTTCCTCCGGGACAGGATCATAATTATTTGATGGATCAGTTAGATTAGCTAACATTGAGGTCTTCATCTGTTGCAAACATATTTGCATCACAGTCAACGCGTGAAAATTAAAATGGCTGTCAATAGGATTCTCACAATAGTTACATAGCTCAGGCAAAATGCCATCATACAAAATGGTCTTAACAGAACTCGAGCAAATTCCATTTTCTTCGTGGCTATTCACATTATTACTTGATGAAACAAAATGGAAATTTAATACTGTCCTTGAAACAGCAGTAAGGATTCCTCTGATCAAGCACAATCTACTTAAGACAGAAAAACTATATATTTCAGACAGCAAATCCCCTTTATATGGAACCTTCAAAATAACATCCTTAAACCCAGTATCAAAATTTTGGCCGCGAAAAATACAGCAACATTGATTAAATATACCTTTAATAATAACCAAACCGAGCTCTTCTGCACTAAGACACACTTGCAAAGCAGCACATAAGCTTACCCCAGCAGCCACAAAACAATCTCTGGAAAAAGCCGTTGATTTCAGAACACTAATCAAAACCCTTAAAACCCTCTCCATAACATTCAATTCTTCGCCATCAAAACCATTGAAATCCTCCTTAAACCTCCTCGGAAACCGCTGAAGCAAGTAATAAGAACAAGACAAAGCCTCTTGACATTGCTCCATTATAATTGGAGACAGCCTAGCCCATTCCTGAGTCTCCGAAACTACACTATCCAACCCAAAAATCACATCCCAAGCTACCAAAACGGCACAATCTTCAATAATATCCATCAAATACCCTAACTTTGGCATACCCAGAACAGACAAAGCCGCTCTCGATAAACAAAACCGTTGGCTCTTATTCCCTTTCGCTTTACTATCATACTCCTCACAGAGCTCCCTAAAACACTTACCAATCAAAAACTGATAATCTCTGTTATTAACCTTCGATAAAGCAGAAACTAAAGTTCGATGCAAAGGCAGAGAATTTTCCAAAAACAAAACCTGTAAATAACACCGCGAAGCAACTTTTAAAAGAGATAAATCACCTTCATCTCCATTTATTAAGGACGATAACAAGTGGGAGTAAGAGGAAGCGAGATTTTTGGCATGGGTTACTTGAGAGTAGATTGAAGTAAGCGAATTTAGGCTACTGAGTTCGGTGAAGAAGGACAAAGATTTAGGGTTTAAGTGCAAAGGAGAATGAGATAAGAAGTCTGTGAAAGACGAAGGGAATATGACTGCGTTGTACGTGTAACGGTGCCGGTGCTGCAATGCCCGCCATTTTGCTGACATTTCTTTTGGTTACAATCTAGCACCCTCTACGCTTCAGTTCAGAAAGGTGCGGTGGTGGAGAAAACGGCGGCGTAGGGGCTATTGTCAGTAGGGACTTGTTTTAGGGCAGAGCGGGAAACGCAGCGTAAGAATTGCTGGCCGCTGCCCAAGGAAGTTCAAATTAGTCCTCAACACTTTCTAAATTTATTCAATCATGTCTAAACTCAATTTTGAAAACTTTTGTCCAAGTTTGACAATTAAGCCCACAGATGGACACGAACTTTCGTGGTCTCTTGCAAGCTTAAACCCAGCTTGAGTCGAATCAAGTTCATTGCCGGTCTGAGCCGAATTAGGTTTGGGCTCAAAAAAGCTTATCCAACCCCTCACTTTTGTCGGGCAAGTCGAGCGGGTTGAGCAGGTATTCTTGCTCATGAACAGGTCTAGTCAAGGCTATTCAAATTAATTTTGATCATTTTGATCTTTAATAAAAATTCATTTTTTACTTTATATAAATTAAAAATATTTAAATATTTAAAAAAAATTAGTATTCATTAAATTTATGATGATGGATTTATTTTGTTAATGGATAATGGATATGAACAAAGCCTCCAAATATATCAAATTGAAATAAAAATAGCCAAAAATGTAATACCTTGTTTTTCAAATTTTAAAACTTTTACATTTAAAATATAATAAAATGAAGGGCTTTCAAGAGAGCACTAAATAAATATTTCTCAAATAATAATAATAATAATAATGGTTTGCCCTATCTCTATCCCATGTCGATACGACAAATTTTATATTTTTCTTTATATTTTAAAATAAATATTTTTCTTTATGTTTTGAAATAACTAGTTTGCAGAGAAAATAATTAAATGCTTTCGTATATATGATTTAATGGAATATATTATTTAATTTGTTTAACTGAAATTAGAAAGAAAATTAACAAAATTAATTTTATAAATGGTGTTTATATTTTGTTTAGAGATAGACCAACTATGATAATTTAATTTTTAAAAAATAAATGACTAAATCCTTTTGTTTAATTATATTATAAAACTTCTTGAAATGAATTTATTATTAGCAATTAGAAGATATCAGCTTGAAATGAATTATTTTTCTTCTATTAGCAATTTACAGTAATTCTTCTTCTTCTTTCTCTTCTTATTGTATAAAGTTTACATTAATAAAACAGATATCAGGCAAACAATATAAATTATATTTAGGGTAAATTTGCATTGTCGGAATTATAATAATATTTTTTAATCAGTTATAATATATATATATATATATATTCGAACTAATTTTAATATTTTATGAAAAATTATCTAAATAATTATAATTAAATATTATTAAAATAGCTAATATGAGTTGTCAGAACATCTAATTTTATCTAATACATCCATAAAATGGATAAGAAATCGAGTATTGCATCGTGGCGTTTCCATAGCGGTTGAAATTTGATATTGTAACTGGATGGATCAGGACGATTTATCACCTGAAAACGAAATACAGGTGTGATTAGTAGAAGCCACGTGTGAATTCGTTTTGCCTACTTAACAAATAATAATTAACCACGTTTATATTTCCACAATCAATGTCTAACTTGTCTTTTTAACTCCCATTAACGTTGTGAACCGTCAACCCCACCTTTCCATCCAATCTCGTACTAGAAGCCCAAAACTTGACTACAAAAACCCTTTATATCTTGCCACTTGTTGCCCAACACCCTTCTTCTGCTGCTTATTATTATAATTTATTTCCCCTCGTATTGCCACGTGGATGCCACTGGTTCGGATATAACCCTTAAATAATTGGACTCCTAATCCTAATTATATTCTACTCAATTACAAAATCATGCACGTTGAAGCTGATTTTTGAAGTTGACATGCACCCAATACTTGCCTCCCACTTCATACTTGAATATCTCTGATGTTAATTTATTAAATTAAATTCATAATTTCAGATATGTTTGGTTGAATAATTATAGTTTGAAATAGGTAAATATGAAGGATGCTTGATATATGAATCTCAAATTTGGAAACCAGCAAGAGGCTCTCACTGATGAGTGAGCTTCTACATTGATTTGCTTCCAAATCTAACGAATTTTAAATAATTAGGAAGGTTAAACTATTGATGATTTAAAAATTGATTTTTTTTTAATTTTAATTATATTTTTAACAATTAATTTGCTAAGCAGCGCCTTAATATGAAAATACATGTGCAAATTAAAAGAAAAAACAATTAAATATAATGGGTGAATACATATAACAAATCCAATAATATCAATCGATACAAATAGAAGTGTAAATAAGTCGAGTTAAACTCGAATCTGCTTAGGTCGAAGCTCATCTTGATAGAATTTAGTTCGCTTGAGTTAAACTTCAAACCTAGACAAATTTGAAAATTTTATGCTTGAACTTGACTTAAGGCTCAAATTGAACTCGAAAGCTAGAGATTAGCTTGAGTTTCAAGTAAACGTAAAATAAATAGTCTTATACATGTGTATATGTAAATGCCCGATAAGATTGAGAGAACTTTCGAACTGAGGATCAGCTTAAAAATGTTGAACAAGTTGGTTATAGCTTAATTTCGAGCTCGGTTTGAACCAAACTTTTTGAAACTCTTTTTAAATCGAGTTCAAACCGCTCACAAACCAATTTTGCTTATTTATACTCCTAGTTACACATAAAACAAGAATAAAAATGTGACAATTTTGTAAATAACAATCAACTATTGTTTAGATATATGTAACCAAATATTTTCTTTAGAATAAACGGTTAGTATTCTCAGCGTGTACATTGATTCTTTTGAAATTTTCAAGGTAAAGCTATAATTTATAGTTGGATTAAATAAAAATTTTCAAAAGTTTAGAGAAGCCAAAAAAAGTGATTTTTTCTCTATTTTATAAGATCAAATTTTATTGGAGAATGAGCTTGGGGCTCCCCTCTCTTAGCTCTTGAGGATCTCATCCCTTCTTGAATGTGTGTGTGAGAGAGAGAGATAATATTCACATACTTTGTCAAAGTTTTCATGCTTTTGATACATGATTTCTTGAAAAATAAAAAATTAGAAAACTTTAATTCTATTTAAAAAATTGTAAATAATTAACCTATTTTTCAATATTTAATTTTAAGTGTGTTACTTGTGTAACACTACTAACAAAAAAAAAACACCTTATGTGTCTAAATAAGGGGAAAAAATCCTCGTCAGCCTAAGTCTTTTTTAGCTAGATGACGTGCCATTCAATTATGGAGTACAATTGTACAAATCTTGAAGCTAACTAAACCGCAACGGTTTTCACGTTAGACTCAGAAACAGAGTTTTATTCACCACATTTCCCACCAGTCAAGAATCGATGGCCCCATCTACCCCTCAGACCTGCTCCACGTGTCGTCCATGTAAGGTGCCTGTCCACCACGTACCGGGCCTGACTTACACTCAAAAACCGACCGGAAATGCATCGTATTTACCTGTCTCACATATATAAATACACCACGAGCAAATTTCAAAAATCGCGTCTACACTCTTCTATTATTGTTCTCGCTTTTACACCACGAGAATCACCTGATCCGTAAAGGTCCTTTTTCTCCCTCGCTGTTTCTTCAGGATTGTATAAAAATGACTGCGAATTCAATCCAAGAAACTCAAGATCGAGTTTCTGATTTTGAAATTCAACAGAAATCAGAAGATTTCTTGTTGCCGAAGATTTTGATGGAATCCGGTGATCTCGCCGGAAAGATGAGAGTGAAGGTGTTTACAGAGTCGGAGATGGACAGAGAAAGTGGAGGGTCGTCGGACGATGTGGAGGATTCGCCAAAATCGGTTGGAAAATGGAGGAACATGGAGAAGTTAGGGTTTGTGCATAGCCAAGTTTTGAAGATTAGAGAGGAAGATTCCCATCTAGGTGAAGATATTGTTGAAGGATTGAGCGCTAAAGATAAGGCTATCAATGGAGGTTTTGGTCAAAATAGTCAGTTTCGACGCGTAGCTTCAGCGGTTGATATCGTGTTCTTTACGAGACCGGTCTTGCCTTGCTCCCCTCTCGGTGGAAAAACCGCCGTCAAGGCCTCGCCGTGATAAACTGCTCCAGTCCATCAAAGGTTCATTGTTCTTTTTCTTTCAATGATCTGTTTGGATATTTAGAAAACTGGTGGAAAAAACTAAAAAAACGGAGAAAAAGATATATTTTTTTTCTAAATCAAACCTTACACGTTTCTTTTTCTTTAAAGGAAATTCAGATTAATATCTGATGAAGGAATTCTCCATTAGAATTTTCCTAGAAACCTATTGAATTTCCAAGATCTGATATGATTTCTTTCCTTTACGTTCCCTTCCCCTTTTATTGCCAATTTTCCCGCGAAAATGTTTATCACCTAACGCCTGCGGTTAATTAAACATATATAAAATTAATAAGTAATAATTTATAATTGTTTGAGACCAGATGTGATTTCTTGATTGGTTGTTAGAAAAGACTGATGGGACCAGTGACTGAAGGGTGTTTGTTGTAGCAGGAGCAACAGTAGTTGGTGATGAATTGATAGTGACGAAAGCGAACGAGAAAGAAAAAAATGAATCCAAGCGTTTGGTTACTGTTCTTATGTTGTCGTGTTTAAGTTTGTGCTCATCTTTTACAAGGATTGATTTAGGAACAGGGTGAATAGCAGCGAGAGCTGAGTCTTAAAGAGGAGAATTTTGCCCATAACCATCTTCTGTACAGTGAATGAAGTACTATAATACATCAGCTCATGTGAAGAATTCTCGAATCTTCTCTCTCTATATAAAATTAATTCTTTTAATTCATTTTTTATATAACGTTAACTTTTTACTAATATAAATACTAAAATATTAAAAATATAATTAATTGTAAAACTTTTACAGACTAACAAGTTTCTTTGAAAGATAAAACAAAGTATACTCACCCACTTCTGAAAGTTTTCTCTTATATGTATATATATATAGGTGAAATAACATAACCATGATTGAAAAGTGGTATTCCTAATTTTGATTTGGTATTTTCAATTTTAAAATGTCTAATTGTCAATGAGCATAACTGGTTTTATAATTTAGGTTACAAAGTTTTTCGTCGAGATGAATTTAGGGGGCCACAAGGGAGCTCTACCCCTGATTATCACTGCATCTTTAGAAATACAGTTCTGTCATATCTTTTGCCTCCGTTGCATGTTATATAAACTTCTATCCATTTTTATATATTTTTTAAAAAATTACTATTTGTCCCTTTATTTTACCAAAATTAAATAATTTTTCCTATCAAAGAAAAAAATGTGAAAATTTGATAGAATGGTATAAAAGAATATGGCAAAATATAAAGATAAAGTCATATACTTTGAAATATAAAAAATAGTAATTTTCTATTATTATAAATATATGTCATGCAATCCTTAAAGCATAGTACTTTGGGGTAGTGACAATTGATCAATGAAGAATAAAGGATCAATAATGGCACAATATATGAATTGAACATAGTACTTTTAATGAAAAATTTTATAGTGCCTTTAATTTATTTCAACATTTTAATTTATAAAATTAAATCTATTAAATAATTTATTTAATTTATTAAACACCTCAATTTATAAAGTTAAATCGATTAAATATTTATTGAATAGTTAAAAATGCAAAAATTATTATTTTAAAAATTATATTAAACATATATCAAATTAATATTTTATATATTAAAATTAAAAAGTATAAATTTGGTAATTTCTATTTTTTTTTTGTTGTAATGTGATGCTTGAAGCTCTATCGTTTTCTGTTCAAATTCTATATATGTGCGTGCGTGCATATGCTAGAGACAGATAGAAAAATAGAGATATTGAAATATATTATTCTATCTAAAAACATTTATAGTTGTAGATTATTGTATAAAGTTGGATTAATTATATTTTTAGTATCTAAACTTGTAACTTTTTCTATTTTAGCATTTGAATGCAAAATGTTATTAATTGAGTATCTAAATTTTTAATTCTTTTTTTTAATTTTGATATTTCCTGATAAGCGAATCATATAAAAATACAACAAAACTTAGTATGATGCACTTTTTGGGTAGTTGTCAGCTTATTTGGATTGATATTTTATCCACTTTATCATGCCAACATGTCAAATGGGTTGAAATGATCATTTTAACAACAATTAATTGAACTATAAAACCCTAAGCTTCCTTCCTTTAGTACCACAAATTTATACAATTATGCACAGTTCCAACCACCACTAACTGCATAAAAGAAATGGTCCACATTTCTTTATTATTCTTAAATGAAGAAAATAAATTTAAGGCTGGTTGAACCAATTAAGATTAACTAAATTGAGCATTTAAAATAAGATTGAGTGTAATATGATTTTTATTTTTTTAAAAAAACTACTGAATCACGAGGATAAATTCCCATTAATTTGTATGTGAATGAATTTAGAAAAAAAAAAAACTTATTTAAAATTAACCTAATTTTATTATAAAACATCATATATTTTCTTTTAATTTATATTAACCTATCCAACCCAATAAACATAATGGTCGACTCACGGCCCAACTTATGTAAATGCATAAAGAACAATAACAATTTGGGGGACAGACTGTCCTACTGAAATGAAATTTCCAAAAAATAATTTATTTGAAAATATTTTTTATTTTTAAAAAATCAGTTAACAGAAAACATTTTCCTACTAAAAAAAATGTCAGCAATTTTAAAACAACATGAATTATATTTAAAAGTAAAAAATATTTTTTAGATACCGAAAATACATATTTATATTAGTCCATTGATTATCCTAAGTTACTAGCCATCACTAACAGTTGTTACAATTTATTAATTTATACATTTTCAATTATATTTAAAAATAAATTTTAATATAAAATTTTCATAATTCTAAACTTTTTTTTTTAAAAGCTAATTCTAAATATTTTTATATCATTATAAATTTTAATATTTTTAACTAATTCTAATATAGTAACCAAACGATAGAAAATGAAATATTAATAAAATATTTTCCTCACATATTATTTTTTAAATGTAAAGAGAGAACATTTAACAAATAAAAAAATTACATATAAGAAAACTTACAATTAAATTATAACAACACAACACTCGCTACTTCAAATCTCTTGGTATAGTATCAGAAGAAGCCATTAGCTCTGTTATTCTGCTACTCAGTTCTTGAACCTCACCATTTAGCCTTCTGATATAATTGCATGTTTCTTCCAATACTTCCATTAATGATACCTAAAAAAATAATCATATCAAACTTATGCAAATTAATTAATTTTTCTTAGATAATTTTTGACACATACCTTAGATTGAGTAGTAGTGATTTCTTGTTCCTCTGCAGATAATAATGATTGAAGCTGCAAAATAAGAGCCTGAGCTTCAGTTTCGTGTTTAGGGTTTGATATCATGGCAGGCAGAGAGCTTTCTTGAGTTGTGTTTGGAGCTTTTCAACGCAGAGGAATTTATGTAGAGAAGGAATGTACTTAGGTGAGGAAACAAATCAACACAAATTTTTAGTTGGTTAGGACTTAGTGGGGGCCCAATTTGGTTTGATTCTAACTATAGTTCGACACAAATGGGTCCCATTTTTGAATTATTTGAGCCTCTTTGGTTATTTTAGCTTTGAACTTTCTTTTCTTATCTCCTTGTTAGATATTGTTATTGGCAAATTAAAAACATGTATGGTGTTATCCTAGCAAAGGGTAGTTGAGTTGGAATGTGTTTTGGCTTGTTTGGTAACTAAGGGATCATTTGATTCAATAATTGCAATTACTCGTTATTAAATGGTTTAAATTTAAGTCATTAGATAATGATTTGATTGGTCTTTTCATTTACACGAAATATGAAAAGTTTTAAATTCGAGTTTTCTCTCTATCATAGTTATTTTCACCGATTTAATAAGGCAAAGGGAGGATTTACAATAACAATGATTGCGAATACAAAAAACAAACGAGCCAAATTGGCATACAAAACTAGTATTCATCATCTTCCTCCTAACTTCCTTATTGTCCTTCTCAAGCCACATTCTTCCTTATACCCAATCCTATCACCAATTCCTAAAATATTTCTTTTTTCTACCCAATTGGGTTTGACTTGGGACAGTCCTAATGGGCTTTTGATTCGCTAATATGAGAGAATAACTAATAGTTGGAACTTGAAATGGGCTTTCCAACAGCTTTCATGGGCTTCTCCTACTAAATTAAATTATTTTGCTAGTTTTTCTTGTCTTGTACTTCATGACTTCAAAAATTAACAAATCTGTAGCCCAGAAAGATTCCTATTTCAGCATCGACCCAATTTACATTATTCTTAGGCAATAAATCCAAGTTTGAATATTTTCCTACAAGTAGAAGTAAAATCAATGGCAAAGAAGTGACAACTAAAACTAATTAGCAATATACAAAGATGATTAGGATACAGCATGCCATTAAAAGGAGGCCATGATATGGGCTAATTATGAACTAATAGAGTATGATTCAACATTTTTTGTGACATACCCATCAACCATAATGATTAATTGCTCATAATAAAGAAAATACTAATGATACGTATCATTTATTATATTTTGCTTTGATATGTAGTATATTTTAAGGTAACTTTATGCCCTCTGGCATCCCAATATGAACAACATAGAATTGGAATCCTTAGGCTGGCTAAGAGATTTTAGCTATGGCATGCCAATAATCAAATAGTGCAAATCACACAATTATCATGTATTCATATGCATCTTCTTCTTTACCAAATTTTTATTTATTAATCTTTCCCAGTTGGCATGACACACAGGCTTTTCTTTTCTTCTGAAAATACTTTTTTCTGGTATAAAATATACTATTACAAAGCTGTAACACAATTACAATTTCAAATTACGTGTTTAAACCTATTAAGAAGCAGCGCAGCCCATTAAGGACAATAATTAGATGTTAATTGGTGATAGGAGTAAGGATCGAACTCATATTGCCTTTTTTCTAAATACTAAAAGTTTTTTTCTTATGTATTTGAAGTTATATATATTATCGGGTCGAATGTACACTTATCAGTAGGTTATACATTAGAAGTCGTTGAAGTTAAAATTTTCTTTTTTGTTTCTTTTTTTTCATAAATTTAACTTTAATTAAGAGTTTGTTCGACAATTTTCGCTGTTGTCAATGAGACTTAAAATTTGCATTGATTTTTCACAATTTTGAAAATGGCCTAAATTGAATTAAAATATATTGAAACTTATTATTTATAAATTCAAAAGATTATACTTTTGTGTCGCGCCAAGTGTACATACACAATAAATCTAATAACAACTTTATTTTTTACAACAAAAAGTTTCAAATTATAATTTTAAAATAAATTATAATTCAAATTATAATTTTTTACAACAAAGTTTCTCAAATTTTGATGAGAAACAAATAGGTCGGTGATTTTCCTTGAAGTGATTAATTGGGCCCAAATGACAGGCCTATCCAGTATCCAATTGCATGGTGGATCAGGCTTAAAGGCAAATAGGACTATGCATATTACCTTTACTACCCTTAAATTGAAAGCATAGATCCATCAGCCTTGCTTCCTTTCACCTTTTTCTGGTCAAGAGTTTGAGCTTCAACTAAATTGACATGACATTTATAATAATTTTTATTATTAAAATCTAATTTGATTGGTTGATTTCTATTGATTGTTTATAGTATCAACTTGCACTTAACCTTTTATTATGTGTTTGTAAAGCACTTCATTACTTCTTTCACTTAAATTTTTAATGAAGGAAATGTTGCAAATTAAAGTTTTGATTCCCATTGGAATAAATTAAAGGAAGAGAACTTAATTAAATCAGCTAATCCGTGATTGAACCGATCGATTCATACAGACTCAATTGATTCTGATCGACTTTGAAATTTTAATTATTTTTATTATATTATAATTATTTTATTAATATATATTATTAACATTTTTATGATTCACTATTATACCAATGACTCATTTATCCATTTCTTTAGTAAGTTCAATGTCCAACCCGAATTTTATAATACTAATTTAACTTATATTTTTCCAGAAATGACTTCAATTATAATGAATCAAAACTACTAATTAAAGAGACCCTTAATTTTATTTAATCTCACTTCATTAGGAATAAATTCAACTATAAAGTTGCAATAAGAAGCATGATTTATTCATAAACTACACTTTTTTTTCATTATTAAGTAAAAAATAAAGAAGTAAAAAACAAATAATAAATGAGTAGTTTCTACAAAACACCAACCCTTTATTTGCTGGTTTACAATCTCATAATCACTCATGAAACTGACAATAATAAGATTTTCACATGTCAAAAAGATCCCTCATTTCATGCTTGCTTCTATCATTATTAAAGTAATTAATAAAAAAAGAAAAGCTCTTTAATAATCAATATTAAGACCACTTGAGGGCCCCAACTCCAATGCTAGTGGTTATGAGGTTTTCTGCCTTTCATTTTTTCTTGTATCTTTGAATTTCAATTATTTAAAACTTAACAAATCATTTAAGAAAATTTAAATTTCTTAACATTTTCATATCATGATTTTTCAAAAATAATTTAAAAAACTTCAGAAAAATGAATAGGAATCCCATGATATTAAGGGGACAATGGAAAGTTTGAATGTCAAATCATGATTAGCCATCACCCATTTCAACATGTAAGATAATTAGCACTTTAGTAATGTACTTTCATTAGTGTCACCATAATGAAATTTATCATTTCTCTGTTTAAAAAATTTTGCAAAATCCATATACTTATTAGCTTCACAACTTTAACCTAATGACATTTTTGAATTTCAACAAAAGCCTATAATGTGTATATAATTATAAATTTTGATAATATTATATATCTTTGTAAACTATCAGTAATAGTTTTAAAGATTTTTTTATATATATAAAGTATTAATTTAATATATAATTAATATAAAAATGATGAATTTCACCTTTTCAATTATTTAATACAATGTATAATTGCATTTATTTTACTAATTGGAGCATTCACTATAATGATATTACTGAGTTAAAAATATATAATTTAATAATTGAAGTATTCAACGAATCAAAATAAAAATTAAGAGTGTCGTTAAACTTTTTTTTTTCTAAAGTTCATTTATATTTATGTAAAAATAATTTATGATAGGATTTAAAAAATTTATGGGTTTGGAGTAAAATTTATCATTTGAAATAAATTTATGAAAGTTCCAAAATATCTCCCAAATCCTTTAAAATGAGAGTTCTGATAACTTTCATGACAAGTAAGATACTATGCGAAATTTTTTATCATAAAGTGAGAGATTTTACACTAAAAAGTTCTTTCTATACTAATTTTCTTTTTGTCAAATATATGCTTTTTAAAATAAAATGTTTTAGGATTGTTCAATATTGGACTAATGGCAAAAAAAAAAAAAAAAAAAATCTAAGATTTGATGTTTTTATTAATTCTGGCCATTTTTTTATTTTATCGATCAATATTCTTTATTTAATTTTTTTTATTAAATTTAGTCTCTATCTGCCTTCTGTCATTCCATGTTGATGTAGCCGTTATCTCTCATGAATGAGCCTGCAATATCAAATATGATGTCAAACCATATATTCATGTAAACTAAAATTTTATTCAACCTCTAATTTAAACGACACTGATTCAAACTACGATAATAATTTTTTCTTTTAAAAGGTTCGGCTTCAAAGTAAAAGGGACAATGTCATTTGAACATAAGCTATTAAAAAAAATTATTACCTTTTAAACAATTATTTGACAATGTCATCATGCAAACTTTGAAGTTGAACTTAAAAAAAAAAAAAAAAAAACAATAATTACACTAACTTAGAACAATATCATTTAAGTTAGAGGTTGGATAAGCTTTTAGTTCACATGAATATATGCATTTAGCACTAACTTTCCATATTACAAAATCCACTTGTGAGAGATAATAAGCAATTAGTATGAAATTGATGAACGACCGAAGGAAGCTAAAATTGATATGAGAAACTAAAGACGCGATATTGATCGGTAAAACTAAAAGTATTAGCCAGAATTGATGAAATCTTCAATGTTCAATTTTTTTTTTTTTTTTTTGCCATTACTCCAATATTATCATGTTAATCTAGAAATGAAAATCATTTTCATGGATTTATTCAATGATAATTTGAATTTATAGAATACAAACCCTAAAATTTTAATTTAGTGAATTTTAAATGTTTTCTGTTATTTGCATTTGAAATCTAAAGATCTTACTGGATTCAAAATTAGAGAAATCAATACAATTGAAAATACAATAAATCCTTAACAACTAAATATGGATAAGACATTTTTGAAAGTCATTATAAAATTCTTCTAAAAAAAGGAAAGTCATTGTAAAATTAGAATTAGAATGTTACCAATAATACAATATACTTATTCTCAAAAAAAAAAAAAAAAAAAAAAACAATATACTTAATATTGATTAACAAAATAAAGCCTAGTTAGGATAATGATTTGCATGTAGGGTGCTGAGATGTTTGTAGGGTAAAATTTGTGAAGGGGTCTCCATATATATTCATTTCATGAAGAAAATGATCAGGGATTAGGTGTAAATGCACAGAAGAATCAACTTTTATTTTTTAATTAATTCACTTATTATATTCTTTTTAGCAGGAAAAAAAAAAATTAATATAGTTAGGCAGACACAGCCAATAGTACTCAAACTCCAAAAATGTGGTCCATAATTTTTAGATCATGAATTTGAAACTTGTTACCCTAACAATTATTTTTTTTTAATTCAAGATATACAGTGTTTTAAGTAGCTTTTAGCGTTTTGAGTAAATACTATTTTTTACAATATTTTGATAAATTGCGTTTAAACTGGTTTTTAAAGATTTAGATATAGTTTTATAAAAAGGCAACTTATATAATATTTAGTTTCTAACATTCTTGAAAAGCTATTTATATAGCTAATAGCTGACGCTACTAAAACAATTAACAGTTACCAAAATAGCTAAATTTACCGAACAGATTCAAGTGTGAAAAGCCGCAACGTTCCCGCAATAGATATCAGTGCATTTGATCATAACCTAAACAACAATTTTACAGGAACAAGTCACATGCCTATATAGTTCTTAGTGTTATTAAAACATAAGCTAGAAAACTAAACTACTACACCAAAACGGATCTATTGTTCCCAAAAGGGGATACACCACAGCCAAAGACACTTCATTTCATTTATGAATCTTTTTAACTTATAAACAATAAGGTTTTGTTCTATTATATATATAATGCCTTCGTTATTGTACATTTAGCCCTAACTTTTAAGGGCATAAGGGGCCAAAGGAAAGACACTAGTCCACTTGAGTGTCAAAGTATTAGCAGACCATTTTCCTTCTTATTGTGACCTTGAACTGACTTTTAAACACAAGCATCTTGTTAATTATTAATTAGTTAATTACATTTGTGTTATATATATATATAACATACGCAAGATTGATTAATCGGATGGTTAGGGTTTGTCATGGTAGAAATCTTAACCGCTATTATAATCAATGATTATGCCGGTAATTAATTTTTTTTATGGGGATAGGAGAAGTAGAATATTACTCTTATTTACATTTTTTTTTTCTCTTTTTTGTGTCAAAATTTAGATAATTTGTCTAGAAGATGCTAATTACTTACTTTCAAAATGATATTTAATTGTATAGATTAGAAAATAATGCAAATGCTTTCATACCAATAATTAGCAATGTGGGGATGGAAGGCCAAACCCTACATTTGTGGGGAATATGAGGTATAATCACTTTCAAGCTGAAACTAGCATTTAGGATCAAAGGTCTCTATAGACTTGCTTTTCAATTTCTTGCTTGTTTTTTTTTTTCTTTTTTTAATAATTTCTTAGAAGCTTTAATGTGAATAACATATTAGTATATATATGGTTTATACTTGAGAAAAAGTAAAAAGAACTATGAATTATGCTTCTTTTAGCTTAATCTACATTTCCCTTAACAAAATTATAAATTTTGAACCTTTTTTAAATAGAAAAGTTCTAAAATATCATATTCATAATTTTAATAGCATTGAAATAACCCCCAAAAAAATTTTGGAGATACTAATTACTAAAAGACTTAAATTATTTTTATGCAAAAATTGAAATTGGAAACACAAAAAAGCATGTGGGCCTTGGGCCTTGAGTTATTTGATAATGGGTTGGACTAGAATAAGATAAAACAATTGAGTTAAGTCCAACTTATACATATATTTTATTGGTTTGGGCTTTTGCATGGTCTAGACCTATTATAATTATTTTATTTTATTTAGGAAACTCTTTTTTTTATTTTTTTTTTGATTGATGGCAAAAGAACTAGAATTGCAAATGATTAGAAATATTGGTGATCGGAATATCTTTTGGAGGCTAATGTTTAGATATACATTTGGTGATGTAGTTTAGATTGGCAATTGATAGGAGGGAAAGCTTCATTTGATTTGGCCCCCTCGCCTACTACTACTACTATAGTTTGTACCTTTCTTTCTCCAATAACCAAAATAATTTCATATCCATCAAACTTAAATTATTTGCAAGTGATAATTATATGTCCCAGAAAGAAATATTCAACAGCACTTGTGCATGCCTCTTAGGTACCACTTGAAGACAATTAAAGAAATAAACAAAGAAAGGAAGGAAGGATAAAGAGCCTTTAAAGATATTATTGTATATGCATACTAATTACTAATTTTTCTATCTATTTTGAGAAAGGGAATTAATTAATACACAATGTTTGAAATAAATCCTTATGATATTTATTTGCAAGAATTTTTTTTTATAAAAAAAGACATTCACGTTTAATTTAGTAATCGAATTTATTCGAAATTTTTTTTTAGATGCACGAGAGGCATAATGGATAAAAAAAAAAAACTATTGTTTAGCCCTCGATTGTCAATGTAATAAGCATGCGGAAAGAATTATCGAATTTGATTCCCACTAAATACATTTTTCAAAAAGAGCCAAAAAATCTTAAGAATAACTAAATTTTAAGTCGAATTAAGTAATTTCTAATAATAAAATCCGAATACTAATAGTTTAAAAAAAAAAAAAAAAGACATCAAAATAAAATGTGACCACTAATTCCTATTCTTATTAATGAATGCTAAGACAGGTATATGCCTTTATTAATGGGGTATCTTTCCTATATTGCCTCTAATTCCTACTGGGAAATTAATGCATTTAATGATAGACAGAGAGTTTATAATAGGCTTTAAGCATTAGGCAACAGATAGATTAATTATTAACATAAACCCAAGTTTCAAATCACAGAAAAAGACCACACACAATTCGCAAGTCTTTTCCAATTAGAAATTTTGTCGGTTGCTCTTTCGCAATAATTTTTTTATTGGCTGGTTAATTGCTATATACTATTTTTTACCATATTTATTTGAATTAATTATTAACGATTGTCAAAATAGTTAATATTATCGAATAAACTTATAATTTTTTTTCCCACTTATAGTTACAAGTATTTTTAGGTTACATTAAAAGTATGTATTGTTCCATATCGTAAAATTCATTTAAGATCATTATTTATAAAACATTTCCAACGGTATAAATTTATAATTGCTCAGGAAGGAGAGATCTTCAAAGCAACGGTCTGCAATTTTTTTTTTCTAGTCTCCAATTGCCCATTATTAGAGGGTAGTGAACATAAATACCCTTTCAGTGACACACATGGAATGCTATAACTATAAACTGATAATAGAGCAGGGTGTAATAGTAATGGAATAGTAACTGGGTATAACCAACTCTTGTGGGGTATGGTTCCTTATAAAGATAGGCCATTGCCCAATACCCAAAAGAATAGAGAGAGGTTTTACAGAAATTGGGACAGATCAATTGCAATATTTATTATGCATACAAATTTTCACTTTCTCAAAAGAAAATGACTAAATAAAATATCTTCATTTCTGGGTATAAAAATTTATTATAGCTGTGGACCGTTAGGTTCTCAGAAAATACTGTTTTTCCCCATTTTTGCGTCATCCAATAAATCACATTTATCTCATGCATGTGTGGTGTTTTCGGCTATGGAAAATTCCATTCTCTTATTAATTTTGTGATATTCATTTTTTTTTTTTTTTTGGTTTAAAATTGAAATTAAAGAAGATCAATCATTGCAAGCTCCCATAATTAATAAGAGGCACAATTTTTATATTGATAATGTATTATATATATAAATTTTGATACTTTAATCGACTAATTTAATAATTTTTTTTATCTAAATCACAAATAATTAACGCTGAGGTTTGAGAGTAAAAAATATTAAATTTTATCATAATATTTTCACATGTTACTATTTTTATTGGAAATTTTATCTGTAATAGTGTTTTATCATAATCAAGAAAAAACAAGGGAGCAAAAAGAAAATTTTTTTTTTTCTTTTCAGCATAAGTGACAGAAACCATTAGTGGGTGTATAATTAATTTTCAGGTAGCAAAAGCAAAAAGGCAAAGCAAAAATCCTATAAGGTGAAAAGTAATGACAAAGGAAGGGATTATTGGAGGAAGGAAAGAAAATTATTGGATCAAATTTAGAAAAGAAAGGTTGCAATAACACATGCAATGTCAGTGAAATGGGTGATTCTTCAAATAGCTTAGGAGTTCATAAAATAAATATTTCATATTTAACAAATACTAAGTAGTAGGTATTTGCCTTCAAAGAAAAAGATGATTTTCTCTTTTATGACAACCCATTTTCCTGTGTTGTGTTTGTATTGTATGAAGTAGTGGAACCAATATCATTGTCAACAGACAGGAAATAAGATTTGCCAAATTCAATTAATCATGTCCATCTCACCTTTCTTATTTCTCACTCTCTCAACATTGTTACAAAAGATATAAATACCAATCTTTTTGGATTTTATATGATTTTGAATTCTTTTCTTTTCTTGATAATGTATAAAATCAGAATTTAGAGATATTGAGCCCTTTGCTAGTTTGAACCCAAGTAAAAAGCTAGAGAAATTTTCCACTTATTTTATATGGAAATTTTCATTTTTCCTTATAAATTATAAAAAAATATAAAATATTTTACAATCTGTTCAGCAAAATTAACTGTTGTTTTGTTAACTGTTACATGAAACGCTAAAATTCACAAAATTCTACCTTAACTATTAAAAATTAATTCAAACTCTATATTACGGAACAACTTTTTAAATAGTATGTATCATTTTTATTGATTAAAATTCTAAAAACTACTTAAAAGGAATGCAACTTTAATTCAAGTTTGAATTTGAAATTTTGATTTCTGATCATTGATTTAGATTGTGTTCGGCAATATTTAAGGCAGTGTTTTATGAAAGATTAATCACTATAATATTTAGCTTTTAATATTATATAAAAAGTTATTCAAGGAGTTACTATCTACT
The DNA here is from genome assembly GCA_947857235.1 of Jatropha podagrica. Lineage (NCBI taxonomy): Eukaryota > Viridiplantae > Streptophyta > Magnoliopsida > Malpighiales > Euphorbiaceae > Jatropha > Jatropha podagrica. Next base: position 70,572 of record CANUEP010236780.1, read on the forward strand.
AAGATAGTTACACGTTACCGAAATAATTAATAATTATTAAAATAATTAATTTTACCGAAGGTGTTATCTTATTGATTATAGTTTAATTTTTCTATATGTTGAGTATAGATATGCAATCTTAAACTTAATAAATTGATATTATGCTAAGAGGTGAAGCAATCTAAAATGTTGATATTATAAATTGATTTGGAATTTTTTTATACGAAAATTTTTAAAATTAAACATAAATGTCATTTTTTTTTAATCTTAGGCCAAATAAATACTCCAGAATAGTTATTTTTAATATTTTTATTTTTATTATCCGTATATATTCTAAGTTACATCTAATATGGCAACAAAAAGACAAGGATTATAATCTCATAGCATTTAAAGCGTTTGCCCACATAGGCAACTTCAACACATGTACAATGTTTAACCTCGTAACGTGGACCTATGAGATGGACCATTTTTCGAAGCATCCATATTTATATGTGAAATTGAATTAGTAGTCCAACTTCATTTTTTCTTTTTTTTCTGTTCTTGAGATGTAAAGCGTAAATGTTTTTAATACAGTGTGTTTCCTGAAAATCGAATTTATATTTTCATTCCTATAGAAATTAATATTTGTAAATTATAGAATTATGGGTAAACGCAAACTGATGGCAAGATTAAAAATTACACGATTGATTTCATCCATCTAAATATAGTGTGTGAGTAAGATTTTGGTTGAATACCATTCGGGTTGATATGAAGTTTCTTTGTCTCCAGAAACTTCCAATAAGAAATATTAGCAAAAACGTACTTCTCTTTTTATTTTTTATCATCCCCTTCCATCTGTCACTAAATTCAAGGAGGCGTTGAGTTAGAAACAACCTATGGTGGTTCGACTGATACTTCTCATGTAATTTCTGTGAAGTTTACATCTCTAACCACCGTAGATAGTGGCAACGACTCTTAATGCTTTTATCTATCCTAACTCAGCCTCAGTAATTCAATTTTCAATCCAATATATAATTTGCCTATTTTCTATAGATTTCCAGTAACTATGAGATTGTGTGTGTCTTCTTTAATGTAGCAGTGAAGATTAATGGAGATTAGGCGGTGGTCAAAGATGGTAAAAGAATTTAAAGAAAATGATTAAAAAATAAATAATATTATTTAATTTGAATTAGAGGGTTAAAATGGTATATAGTTTTAGTTATGAAAGTTGGAGTTGTAATTTACTTCAAATGGTGGAGTCTGGGTTGTCAAAGTTGGAGTTATAAAAGGAAAAAAAAAGCCATAAGTTGATGATATAAACGAGTAAAGGTTCTCTTGAGCTTGTTTGTTAAGTTTATCGAGCTAAATCCGAGATAGAACTATGAGTTCGTTTAATAAATGAGTTAAAATCGAACTCAAGTTATTAATTTTCAAAGTAATTTTATTGAATTGAGTTCTCGAGTTAACTTTTGAGCTGTTTTTATTGAACAGTTCATGAGCTATCTTAATCGAGTAAAAAATAATTAAAATTTATATTAAAATGTACTATTTTGGTTTAATAAACTTTGAATTCGAGATGAACTATTGAGCTCGTTTAATAAATGAGTCAAGATCGAACTCAGGGTATTAGCTTTCAAAGTAATTTTATTGAATTGAGTTCTCGAGTTAACTTTTGAGCTGTTTTTATCGAGCAGAGTTGAGTTCATGAGCTATCTCAACGGGACAAAAACAATTAAAATTTATGTTAAAATATACTATTTTGGTTTAATAAAATTTGAATTCAAACTTAGGCTGAACTCGTTTTTGTTTAAATGAGCTCGATTCGAGCTCATCGACTCGTTTAGCCTTATTAAGGACGTTTTAAAACGTTAGGACCTCACGAGGTTAAAAGTGGAAATATAAGAGGTAAATTTTTTTTTTTTTTTTTGGCATTAGGCGATATATACTGGCACAGGGACCAAGATGACCCAAGTAGGACACACACTGTTAATCAGATTCCGCTTAACCTGGATCGATACATATATTTATATATATAATAAATATATACGTGTAATAGATTAATTTTTTTTTTTTATTTTGACAACCACACTGTAAAGTTTTTCACTATAAAGCTCCTCCCTCTTCTGTCCCTTCAAAAGCTCATATCTCCTCTCTCTCTCTCTCTATATCTGTGCCTTTGACTACTAGTCCAACATACTCTTACTCTACCCTCTCCCTCCCTCTCTCGCACACATACTTCTGATTAGCGCACACTTCTTTTTCTCTTTCCAATTTCTATATATTACATGCACTTTTTCTCATGACTCAGATCTCTCCTTCATTGGCAAGATACCCACAGCTTATGGTCACCCTAAGCCAACTTTTCAATCTTTTTTGAGTCAACCAATTTGCTCAACCAAGCTTTAATTCATTTTCTTAGCCATTGGAGATTGATAGATAGAGGGAGACAGAGAAGAAAAAAAAAGAAAAGCTTGGTTCTGGAACCAGAAATGGCAGCGGCTGAGATTTCAGAGACTAATAAACCATCAGTACCAGAAGCAGAGAAGAAGAAAGAACAAAGCTTACCATTTTATCAGCTTTTCTCATTTGCTGATAAGTATGATTGGTTGCTCATGATCTCTGGTAGTATTGGAGCTATTATTCATGGTTCTTCAATGCCAGTCTTTTTCTTATTATTTGGTGAGATGGTTAATGGGTTTGGCAAAAACCAATCTGATTTACCAAAAATGACCGATGAAGTCTCTAAGGTTTGTTTGAAAAATCCAATCTTTAGATATTAATGTTAGATCTGTTAGATCTTTTTCATTTTACTTACTTTTATTTTTCTACGTTTTCCTTGATTATTACAGTATGCACTATATTTCGTGTATCTTGGTCTTGTTGTGTGCCTATCATCATATGCAGGTATGGCTTTTTTTTAACTTCTTCTTCATTCTTTCTTTCCTTTTCTCGTTTCTGTTTTTGTTGTTTTATGAAATGCATGGATCACAGAGTCACACTTGGTTGGTGCAATGGCCCAATAACAGAACAAAATGCTCGTGCACCCTGTTCACATCGGACCGGAGGCTGCAAAAGCTTAGCCCACGTGGTCCATGAACTGCCCTATCGTCCTTTTCCTCTTATCTCACTTGTCAATTTCACTGCTTTCGTGCTTTTCTTTTCTTTTTCTTTCTTTTTTCTCTTCCAATCTCTAGTCTTAGATATTATCCATAGCACCTGTCAATCTCTATTGTTAATTAATTAAGTTCATACATAATCTATTATATTTCAATTTCATTGTAATTAAATTAAATTAAATTATGGTGGGTTGTTTATAATTTTTACTTTTTTTTTTTTTTTACCAGAGATTGGCTGTTGGATGTATACCGGTGAAAGGCAAGTAGGAACTCTGAGGAAGAAGTATTTAGAGGCAGTGTTAAAACAAGATGTTGGGTTCTTTGATACAGATGCAAGAACTGGTGATATTGTGTTTAGTGTATCAACAGATACTCTTCTTGTCCAAGATGCCATTAGTGAGAAGGTTTTTTCGCTTTCCTTTTTAATTCTCTCTCTGCTGTTTCATTATCTTCTTTAATCTCCATGGTGGTTCTAATTCTACCAGACTGTATATACACATACACTCAGTAGTCAGTGCAAAATCAAGAAGCCATTTATGAGTCCCATTGGGTTCTTCTTGATTTTGCGGTGAGTGTATGTGGGGCAAAATCTAGAGTTGGGTTGGAGAGCAATTTGAAAAAATCCATAAAAAAAAAAAAAAGCTCACACTGAATTGAATTAATGCGGGGCCCATATTCAATTTTCTGTTTGACTAGCGCACGTTAGCAAGTCTGACTTAACGTGCGCCTACTCCCAATTTTGGACTTTTGTGATCAATCTTGTTCTTGAAGTAAATCCATTGGCTAATTAATGGTTCTTGGAAAGAAAATCTCTTGTAGTTCAACACTATGATTAATGACAGTTTCGATTTTTGTAATTGATTTACTTGTGAATTTCAGGTGGGAAACTTTATACATTATCTGTCAACATTTCTAGCTGGGCTAGTGGTTGGTTTTGTATCGGCATGGAGGCTAGCATTACTAAGTGTGGCAGTGATACCGGGAATAGCTTTCGCTGGCGGCTTATATGCATATACTCTTACTGGTCTCACATCCAAGAGCCGGGAATCCTATGCACAAGCCGGCATAATTGCCGAGCAGGTGAGGTTTAATGTTGAGCACTTTTGTTTTGTAGGAAAAAGAAAAAGAAAGAGAGAAAAGAAAAGCAAGTTCAATTTGGTAACGTTGATTGTGTTGGTGATATGCTCTTCGTTTTGTGTACTATACGTTCCTTATTATATTTTGTCTTGATCCAATCTTTGGACCAATGACAAAGAAAAACAGCTGTCTTTGATATCATGTTAGTTTGTGTATTTTGTTAAGCATCGGGAAGAAAGCTGCAAGCCATCCTCTGGTTGGGAGTGGCACTTTGTGTAGCATATGATGATTTGCATGTGCAACTTTCAAAATGGTCATTGGCTTTTTCTTCTATACTTTACTATTTCTTTTTCTTTTTGGAATATTTAAGTCCTGATGTAAGCTTTAATTCAATTTTGGCTTTTAGGCCACAAATAGGCTGCCTAATTGTTGCATATTAAATTCTGTAATAGAGTAAAAGTTACGAACTTTACTAGTTTTGTGTTTTGACTATTATCTATTTTTCTTTAGGCCATTGCGCAAGTTCGGACAGTTTACTCTTATGTTGGGGAGAGTAAAGCCTTAAATTCCTATTCAGATGCAATACAGAACACTTTAAAGCTTGGATATAAGGCTGGAATGGCCAAAGGTTTGGGGTTGGGATGTACCTATGGAATAGCTTGCATGTCATGGGCCCTTGTGTTCTGGTATGCTGGTGTTTTTATCAGAAATGGAGTGACTGATGGAGGGAAGGCATTCACCGCAATTTTCTCTGCCATTGTTGGTGGCATGTAAATATCAAACTACTGAGAAGCCATAAATTAGAATTTCTTTTTACGTTAAATTAAGAATTTGAATTTGTTAATAATATAAACAATATCGACTTCTGCAGGAGTTTAGGTCAGTCATTTTCAAATCTCGGAGCATTTAGTAAAGGTAAAGCTGCTGGATACAAGTTGATGGAAGTTATTAAACAAAAGCCTACCATAGTTCAAGACCCCTCAGATGGGAAGTGCTTGCCTGAGGTTAATGGGAATATAGAATTCAAGAGTGTAACTTTCAGCTACCCATCAAGGCCGGATGTTATCATATTCCGTGACTTTTCAATTTTCTTTCCTGCTGGAAAGACTGTTGCTGTTGTTGGTGGTAGTGGTTCAGGGAAAAGTACTGTTGTCTCTTTGATAGAGAGGTTTTATGATCCTAATCAGGGTAATTAAGATACTTCTCTAAAAATGACTTGAAATTTCATGAACATTGATGGACAGTCGTGCTGACATTTCCTATTGGGTGAGCAGGGCAAGTTTTGCTTGATAATGTGGACATAAAGACTCTGCAACTCAGGTGGTTACGTGATCAGATTGGCTTGGTGAACCAAGAACCTGCTCTCTTTGCAACCACAATACTTGAGAACATTCTTTATGGACAGCCTGATGCAACAATGGACGAAGTGGAAGCTGCTGCTTCTGCGGCAAATGCTCATAGCTTCATTACCTTGCTTCCTAATGGATATAACACTCAGGTTGGTAAATGTTTAGCAAAATAAGTGCAAATTTCATTTCATTACTATATGTTGTGTCAATGTTAACGTAAGGTTTTTCTTCACTACAATAATTCTGCTTTTTCATATTTTGGACTATAACTCAATTATACCTATATCTGTACCTTGATGTTAAAAGCACTTTGATTCTGCTTCAGGTGGGAGAGCGAGGAGTGCAACTCTCAGGTGGTCAAAAACAGAGAATTGCAATTGCTAGAGCCATGTTAAAGAACCCAAAGATCCTCCTCCTTGATGAAGCCACCAGTGCCCTTGACGCGGGCTCTGAAAGCATTGTTCAAGAAGCTTTAGACCGTCTCATGGTTGGAAGAACAACTGTAGTAGTCGCACATCGACTCTCTACCATTAGAAATGTTGATACAATTGCAGTTATTCAACAAGGGCAAGTTGTTGAGACAGGAACCCATGAAGAACTGATTGCCAAAGGAGGAGCATACTCATCATTAATCCGATTCCAAGAAATGGTGAGAAATAGAGACTTTGCAAACCCATCTACTCATCGGTCACGCTCATCACGTCTAAGTCATTCACTTTCCACTAAGTCTCTAAGCCTCCGATCTGGCAGTTTGCGGAACTTGAGCTATTCATACAGTACTGGAGCTGATGGTCGCATAGAGATGATATCAAATGCTGAAACTGACCGTAAAAATCCGGCACCTCATGGCTATTTCTGCAGACTGCTTAAGCTAAATGCACCCGAATGGCCATATTCTATAATGGGTGCTGCAGGATCCATACTTTCTGGTTTTATTGGTCCGACCTTTGCAATAGTAATGAGCAACATGATTGAGGTTTTCTACTATAGAAATCCTGCCTCCATGGAAAGGAAGACAAAAGAGTATGTTTTTATTTACATTGGTGCTGGTCTTTATGCAGTTATTGCATATTTAATTCAGCATTATTTCTTTAGCATTATGGGAGAGAACCTTACTACGAGAGTGAGAAGAATGATGCTTGCAGGTAAAATTAACTATTTTGTGAAATTCTATTGCTTTTGTTGTGCTGTTGATCTGGAAATAATTTTCATGATTATTTGGTTTTTCATTCTTTAGCAATTCTGAGGAATGAAGTAGGATGGTTCGATGAAGAAGAACATAACTCGAGCCTCGTAGCAGCTCGATTGGCTACGGATGCAGCTGATGTAAAATCTGCAATAGCTGAAAGAATTTCTGTGATACTACAAAACATGACTTCTCTCCTCACTTCATTCATAGTTGCTTTCGTAGTGGAATGGAGGGTCTCCCTTCTCATTTTAGCTACCTTCCCTCTTCTCGTCCTAGCCAATTTTGCGCAGGTAAATCCAACATTTCTTTTTTTTTTTTTTTTTTTTCCATTTGTTCTTAAATTTATTTTCGATTAATCAGATTTCAACTACAGTCCTGACCATTGTTGAGCCAAAGCTCAGTACTTTTGCTTGTCCTTTCAATATTCATTTTAGTTGAGTTGGTCCAAGTCCAAAACCAGAACCTAGCCATAAAGTCGTATCCTTTATTTCTTCAAGGGCAATTAACATTTTATTGGGTTCAACGAGGGCAAAAGGGTAAATAAAAGAACTCTGTAATTTATTAATGTTTTCTGCAACAGTGTCAGATCTTTGCATCTCCTTTTTGATATCTGGTATCTAAAACTTCACTACGCCTCAGCATTAAACGACAAAAGATAAAAAATTAAAACGTGTCACTCCTCATCAGCCTGCACATGCTCCCTCCAACTCCTTAAAAACCCCAATAAAAAATATATATATGTTAATATATGTCTTATAGCTCCTGAATAATGATAAACAACTATAATATACAAGATTCCATGCCTAAACCCATCAATTTTTTTAAGACACAAACCCATTAATTTCAAAGTCACTGAGAAAAGTTTCCTGTTCTAGCTAACTTCTCGAGGCCATGACTTCTTGTGAGTTATGAGTCATTACCTCTTTTTCTTGAATCTTTTCTCAGTCAAATCTTGTTTCTTTCTCTAGATTTGCATTTTTTTTTATTTGTTGGATTTTTTTTTTTGGTTAATCACGCACCGACACTGAACCATGCAGTGTGTATGTATCAGTTCTAGGAAGATGAGCTTTCAGTGCTTTTGTTTACCACTGTATAATACTATTGTGTAGATTGATACCACCTAGCGAGTGTTTCAAGGGATTCTTGGCCCGTGAATCAAATTATTCATGACGCATTTCTTGGCAGATATTATCTTCTTCTGCTGCTTTTTAAAAGGGAAAAAAAGAGAAATGCCTGGTCATACTGTGTTTTTTCTTGGGGAAGTGTCAGGTGGGGGTGACAGACTTAAACAGTAGCATGACAGTGTATGAGTGAGACCCATTTTCTGGATTATTGTCGTTTTTAGCTGTGGACATTGTCGTTTTGGTTATGAATCTTGAATTCAAAGAGGGTTTGCAGAAATTTTGTTAGTTTTCTAACTGTGTAGGTACATTAAGTCCATTAGTGACAGTTGTTCTGTCTTTGCATCTATATTTGCGCATGTTGTGTCCACAGTGTATGAATTGATTGCTTGAGGATGTACCAGCTGAAAATATTCAGTGGTCGTAATCCTAGGTGTGTCTTATATGGTATTTTATAGCCTGTCTTGGCTCTATTCTTAGGGGGCATTGCAAGTCTTCACATTGTTGAGTGTACAAACCATGTTCAAGCTACCAACTGTTATTGGTCCAGTAGGCGAGAGTTTGTTTTATATTACAGAAGTTCAGGCATTCAAATTCTAATTTGCTCAGAAGAGAAGAAAAGAAAAAAAGTTCTCACTCAAGGACTTTAAGGCTCTCTTTACCTTAATAATAAAAAAGAACAAGAACCAAAATTCTAGATTAAATAACAAAGAATCAAACATTCTAGACTAACAACTTCATTTGTATGCTTTGTTTGAACGACTAAGTAATTGATGTTTCATTGAAATAAACTAGAACCAAATTCTAAATTAAAATTAAATTCTTTGATGCATTACATTATTTGGCAAATTCATAGTTGTGATCTGATGAAAATTATTTGTGTTATTTTCTTGATTCTATAGCAACTCTCTCTTAAAGGGTTTGCTGGAGACACAGCCAAGGCTCATGCGAAGACTAGCATGATAGCTGGTGAAGGAGTGAGCAATATCCGAACTGTTGCAGCTTTTAATGCCCAAGATAAAATCTTATCTCTATTCTGCCATGAACTCCGTGTCCCGCAGCTCCGTAGCCTACGCAAGAGCCAAACCTCTGGCCTTCTCTTTGGCCTCTCTCAGCTTGCTCTCTATGCCTCTGAGGCTCTCATCCTCTGGTATGGCGCTCATCTTGTGAGCAAAGGTGCCTCCACATTTTCAAAGGTTATTAAGGTCTTTGTGGTACTGGTGATCACAGCTAATTCAGTTGCAGAAACTGTTAGCCTTGCTCCAGAGATCATCAGGGGTGGTGAAGCTGTTGGTTCTGTATTTTCCATTTTAGACCGCTCTACTCGAATTGACCCAGATGATCCTGAGGCTGAGCCTGTAGAATCAGTACGTGGGGAGATTGAGCTTAGACATGTTGATTTTGCATACCCTTCAAGACCTGATGTTCCAGTGTTTAAAGACCTTAACCTCAGAATTCGAGCGGGTCAAAGTCAAGCCCTAGTTGGAGCTAGTGGGTGTGGAAAGAGTTCTGTTATTGCATTAATTGAGCGATTTTATGATCCGTCTGCTGGAAAGGTTATGATTGATGGGAAGGATATTCGGCGATTGAATTTGAAGTCCTTAAGGCTTAAAATTGGATTAGTACAACAAGAGCCAGCCCTTTTTGCAGCAAGCATTTTTGATAACATTGCATATGGAAAAGATGGTGCAACTGAAGCTGAAGTAATTGAAGCAGCTCGTGCAGCTAATGTACATGGCTTTGTAAGTGCATTGCCAGATGGATACAAAACTCCAGTTGGTGAGAGAGGTGTTCAGCTCTCTGGAGGACAAAAACAAAGAATTGCAATAGCAAGAGCTGTTCTTAAGGACCCAGCAATACTTTTACTAGATGAAGCTACCAGTGCGCTTGATGCGGAATCTGAATGTGTGCTGCAAGAAGCGCTTGAGAGGCTAATGAGAGGTCGAACCACGGTGCTTGTAGCACACCGGTTATCGACCATTAGAGGGGTGGACAGTATCGGAGTTGTTCAAGATGGGCGGATTGTAGAGCAAGGCAGCCATGCCGAACTAATAAGTCGAGCCGACGGAGCATATTCTAGACTCTTGCAGCTACAACACCATCACATATGAGAAGTTTTGATGAAAGCAACATGGCCTTGTTGGTTGGTAATTATGTTTGGGGTCCCATTAACCTTTTATGTTTCTTTTTTTTTTTTTTTTTTCCTTCTATTTTTGAATGATGATGACAGTTGTAGATATGGGAATGTGGAGACTATATCTTATGAACTATCATCGCCCCATTTCCAATGGGGGGATGGCAAGCAAGTTTTATATTATTAAATATCTAATGGTTCATAAGCCTTTCTTGTCCATCTGGGTGGTTGGTGATTTGTTTAACATTTTTTGTCCTATCATTTTCGTAAGTCATATACTTTATAGTACCAAGAAAGCAAAGGCCCAGAAGCCATCTTTTGCAGTTCTCCGTAGTAACTTTTTTTTTTTTTTTAGGGTCTTTGTTGTTGCTTTCCACATTGCATGTGTACGCTAGAGCGTTGTTTTCAGCTCAAGATAAGAGCAACCCACCTTTCTTTTTCTTTGCATTCTATTTTCCGCTGTTTAAGGCCCACATGATGAATCGCAGGACACTTCACACTAGCTTTATAGTTATAAGCAGAGGTTGATATCATTATTGGATGAGTTGAGAGTTGACATAACTAAAATATAACAAAATCTGAAAGAAATATTATTGATTTCTTTTACATGTTACTTTAATAATGATATTAAATTTTCTTTTCGAGGTGTGGAAATAGATATTCAAATTTTTATCTATTATCAGATACATCGTACACCCACTTATTTTACTTGTTAGCTCAGAGGCTTGAAACCTGAAGAGACTACTAATTTGAGGCAAATGGTCTGAATTATTAAAAAGCAAAGATATAGCTAAAATTTTTTTATTAGATGTAAAGCTTACGCATGTGTTTCAAAAGTGAAGATCAATGGTGGTCCATTTAGAGGGACCCAACAACAAGTTCATGAGTGCTTCAATAGTTACTATTAGACTTCCATTTTCGTCTAATCACATCCTCCTTTGTTTGGTATCAGATTTTTTATAATTTATGTTCTAGAAAAGGATGCTATACTGATGTACTTCATATGTCATAAAAGAGTAACCAATAAAAGGTATAATTATGTTTTGCCCTTCTTAAAAATTTACAAAATTTCACCTTAAAATAAAATAAAATTTCAATTTTGCCTCTCCTAATTTATTTGAAATATCATTTTCACCTTTAGCTTACATTCCTTGCTAAGAATGTAAATCAACTGAGCTGGCTCGCGAACTATTTGATTTCGGTTTGAAATAAGTTCGAAAAAATTCGATTCTAGCCTAATAATGTTCAGTCATCTTTACACCCCCTGTTCCTGGCTTCCCCATTTGTAAACATGTCTAATCCCTTGTAACTGAAGATCGGGATTCAGTAGAAGGGCTAATTAATTTGGTGATGAGGTGAAAAATTGGTGCCCTACACAAAAAGTTGAAATTGAAAGCAAAGACAGTGGCAGGTGCAAAGGCATAATTTATGTCAGTGTTTCACTCTGTGGTTTCCAGTTGCATTATATGTGTCTCTGCAATTTTGTGTAAATGTTATGTAGTGCTTCTGCTAAATGTTGGACAATAATATAACTTCAATTTGTGCCAGGCGGTACCTTCCACCCCATGTTTTTTTTTTTTTTTTTTGGTAAGGTAAAATGGGGATTCTTTTTTTCATTTTTTTCTTTAGCCATGTTTATTGTCAGATGGTATGCTTTTCAAGAGTTTGTTTGGAGGACTTGCAGAATCCAACATTTGACATTTAACTTTCAATTGCTATTTTGAGTGTTTGCTAAACAAATTAGTTAAAATAACATTATAAAATTGTCAATATTGAGATTGAGATTGAGATTGTTTCATTAATCCACTTGTCCGAGCAACAATTTTTTAGCATTTTTTACCCGATCGAAATTCTATATTTATTAATTATAGTATTCGAAAACATGACTTGTATAATAACTTTTACAGGTTGATAGAGCTTTTATGAAACGTTAAATAGTCTAACATTTTTAAGGTTCAACGTTTATCTTTTAATTACATTTTTGACAATCTAAATAGTAATGTTCTTTTTTATCATTTTAAGTTAATCAATTATTTTTACTAAATACTTTAAATTTAAATCTTCATATAAACAACCGTTAACAGTTATTAAAATAATTAATATGAAAAAAATATTTCTATCCAAAAATATATGTGTATAGAATATGATAGAGGTGTAAATTAAAAGATCTAAATTGGAAATTGGAAGAGACATATCACATGATGGCTGTGATAATGGATTGGAATTTACTGGTTAGATTGAGGAGGGGTCCTCTCTTCAGACTTTAGCAGTGTCTTCTTCTCGTTTTCTGGAGAGTAAATTAGTCTGCAAATGTTGACTGTTAGTCATAAGAGGGTCTCAGTCTGAAAGCTCCAACCCCATTTTTTCAGATGGTACAACATTGGACTCATTGTATTTTTTTTCTTTATATGATAGTACTAATCCTGAATTCAACCACAACAAATAATGTCTGTTTCAGTTGCAGGCCTGAGGCCTTTCTAAATTCAGTCTCTCTTGGATTTGCAGATAATTTCAATTGGGTCTGTCATGCTTTGTAATTTAAGCCCAAACACTATTTTAGATGGAATTTCAATTCATTTAAAATAAATGGTTTAGGGAATAATAATTTTCACATTGTGATCATTATTAATACCAGTTTTGAAACCAATATAAAATAGATTTTATATTTAATTTTTGTGCATTCATAATTAGCTTTTAAGTATATAAAATAAAATTGAAGACTTGGCTCAAATAATTCCTTAACAGTAAAGTTTTTACCGACGAATGTTGATATGAGTGATTTGATAATTTTTTTTCTCTAATGAATCGATTCGGTGCAAGCAGTATTTAATTCTAATCCGATAGACTGGAATATCACTCTAAAGAAATCATGCTATATAAAATACTAAATTAAATAAAAAATTTCTATTCAATTAAATGAAACAATTCACAATTATTTAACTCATTAGTTGAGATGATAATGCTTGTAATCAAACAATAATTTTTAAAATTGATTAATTGGCATAGTGAATTACCAATTAGTCCTTATGATTTGGTGAAATTTATAAATAAGTACTTTTCTTTTAAAAAATTAATAAAAATTCCTCTTATTTCGTCATAGTTCAACTAAATAATATTTCTGTTAAAATTTTACTGATTTTTCTATTGATCAACTAATTAAAGAAAGTCAAATAAAGCACTCTTTAATTCAAATTTTACTATTGAGAGAAATAAATAAATTTATTTTAATACAAAATTTTATCTATAATTTAATCTAATATCTTATTTTAATAAGTTTTTATTTGTAACAAACGGTAGACCACAGGCTGATCCAACCCAATCCTTTCATGCTAGTTACTACGGTTGGCTTCTTGCAGTTCTCCCTTAACAACAACTGGAGATAGGAACCAAATGTCGTGGAGGGTAAAACTGACATTTGAACAAATCAAGACGTATTAATATTTGACAGAGAGTTGGTTCTATAAACTGTTTAGCAACGGATTTTATCTGTTGGTAAGGTTCTAATAAAAAATTCAGAACCTATTTTCACCGCGTATATATTCATTTGCCACATTTTTTTTTTGGTATGCTTGTACTTTCTTTTCTCTTTTATTTTATATTTTATTAATAAAATTTAAATTTTATTTGGATTGTAAGATTAATATTTATCAAAATAATATCTTTTATTTTTTAATTTTTTAATTTCAAGTATTTCAATGAGAATAAGATAGTTATGAGTATTTCAATGTAATACCCAGATATTTAAAAACTGAAATATTTTATAAAATAATTATCGAATCATTTTCTAATTTTATAGTGGATTTATTTTAATTTAGTGAAATGTAAGGAAATAAAATTTGTAAGGTATTAAAGAGATGAATATACAAAATCTTAAAACTATTAAATGTATAATAATATAAATGCACAAAAATATATATACATATATTTTAATAAGAAAATATGAGAATTTAAAGAAATAAAACTCTAAATCAAATAAGTTAAGTAATAGAAATATGAAATGACCAAAAAGAGCATCTAGAGTACTACTTAACTAGAATGACTAAAGGAGATAAAAAGAAAATTTTATAAGTAGTAGCTTAATATTTACACAACATAATACATAATTTATTCTTTTAAATTATAAAAATAAATGTACAGAAGAAGTAATTATCTTTTCACTTGTTCATATTTTCATTTCAGACGTAGCTTTTCCATTTCATTTTTTTTTCTCCATTATTTGCTTCTAAATTATGAAAATAAGTATACTGAAGAAGTAATAATCTTTTCATCTGTTCATATTTTCATTTCAGACATAGCCTTCCCATGTTATTATCTTTTCTCTATTATTTGTTAAAGGATAGCAAATAATTCAATCTCTAATTAATGAAAGGGAGACATGTGTATTTAAGAAGGGATTATATTTTTATTGATTTACACCTTCATTCAAATTTGATTTTCTCCCTTTCACATTAATTTCTTCCTTTCACATTTTTCTTTCAGTCAATCTAATAATTATTAAAAATCAATCATCACAAAATACCAAGTGAACCATCATCTAAATTAAAAAATAAGGAAAGACAAGTATATTAAAAAAAATACCATATCACATCTTCATTTTCAAACTTAGTGTTTTCATTTCATTTATTTCTCTATAAATACCCTACTTCCCTGAGATTATTTACCACAAAATATTAGAAATACACAAGTGTTCTGAGGAGGGATTAAACCAACAAGTGATAGGAAGGAAGAGAAAATCATAAGGAGTAAAGAAAAGTATGAAATCCAAAAATTCTATCTTAGATTTTAAATTATATTTTCTAAGTTTTAATTTTTATTTTGATGAATTAAAGTTTATAATTTACCATTATAATATATTAAGTAACCATTCAATATGTAGAAATTATTTTCAATAGAAAGTAATTAAACATGTAAAAGTTAGAAAAATTTTATTATTTTTTAAACTGTCTTAATGGGACTGTTTAAACTCAACTATTATGTTTTGTTCAATTAAATATGTAAATGAATTTTAAAAATTATGAAATTTTGCAGAAAGATAGCTTAAGATGTTAGTAAGATTTTATTCGAAGAAAAAGTCTAAATAATAGGGAAATTTAGAAATATTAATAAAATGAAGGAGACTACTCAGTATAAGAAAGCTGAAAATTTTGGTTCAGTAATTAATTTATTTAAATAGGTTAATGAACTCCAAAATTCATGAAATTTAATATGGGAGTACCTTGAGATGTTAAGAACTTCCTGATAAAATTTCAGAATAAATGGAAGTAAGAAGATAAATATTTAATTAAATAAATACATACTGCTCATGTGCTGAAAATTTTGCTTTTCATTAGATTTGCACTAAGTTGAAAATATTAACATATGAGTGAATTAGCTATGAACATGAATATATACTAAATAAATATAAAGCTTAATATGTATAATTTTTGTCCCTAAAAATACAGATTTTAAATTTAATGAATAAAAATATTAAGAAACCTTGAATGTCAATAAAGAACTAGAAGCAAACTAAAAGTGAAATATATGTTTAAATGTGAATATAAGTTGAGGATTACTACGGAATCTTTTTGAAATTATAAGTGATCGAGATGAATCAAAATCTCATTTTTAAAATGAGTTATAGTGTCTAACATTTCTTTATTGTATTGAAATTTTTTATCGATTACATACCATTGATAGTATTAAAACCATTTATTTATTGCAATATTGAAATTGTGAATTCTGAAACCTATATGGCCTCTATGCCTATTTTGATTGTACCAAACCATTTGATTAGTTAATATGATAGAATCCCAGTCTTGATGGGGGCTATACCATCAAGCTATGTGCACATAGAAATTTGTGATAAAATGGAGAAGTTACTGCCCTAATATGTGATATGTGTTATAGCACTGGAATATACATAGTGATATGTTTTATTCAGTGTTATATATATGATTATCTGTCATATTAGTGATATCTCATTTGTGACATTGATCCGAATATTGTGAATTCCTATTGATATTTCATTTGTGATATTGATTTGATTACTATGAA